>CM037855.1:174748909-174822861 GCA_021234595.1 Delia radicum | reverse complement strand
AATTTGGGCATATTTTCATTTTCGGGTTGGGGCCTAATTTCTTGGGGCCTCATGCATGCCGCCATTTCAAAGTTCTATACATCTATAAAAAAACACCCTTTATAAGTAACTACTAACATTATATAGAGTCGCCTCGACCCCCTACTGGAAAAAGAGTTCAATCTTTTAGCCTGGCGCTGACCACTAGAGTTTCCCAGTAACCAGAGAATTCAGACTCTCCATGCTCTGAGCCTTTCCCTAACATACCCCGCAGGTATTCACCAGAATGGTTCAGGACCAATAAAGGGCTTTCGGGCCCCGCGGTGGGCAAGACAATCTGCCCTCTCGTTGCCCTCAATGCCCCTCATGACCAGGAATCCACCCCAAGGTTAGAGAGTTGCCCCTACCGAGCCTATTGAGAGTCTGAATGCATTCCACGACAAACCCGGACGACACCTTATAAGCCCTTAAGGCCCTCAGTGCAGCCTGACTGTCAGAAAGAATGTAGATGCGAAATCTGCGAGTTCCCCTTCGCAGGCATTCCCCTGCACACAGACACAGATGGCCCAAATCTCCGCCTGAAAAATGGACGGATATTTTCCCATAGGTAAAGCACGCTGGAAGCCTGGTCCAAAGACGCCCGCACCCGTGTTCCCATTCGACTGCTTAGAGCCATCAGTGAACCACACCTGAGAACCATCTTCCGGTTCCCAGGATTGATAACTTTATATACTTTATATATAATATGGCTGTAAGAGTTTATTGGCATGAATTTTGAAGAATTTATATTTGAATTTTAACCATTTACTTAGTTGGCATAGATTATGACTCTTTGGCTTACAAGTTAATTTATTATTGTAACTTAATAAGATTCAACAATCTGGCATCTTCAATATCATATGTTTTACATACCATCTTAACAGACACGCTTCTATGCGTCTCTCGAAATTCTGATATTTTCTTCTTGTTATATACTTCAAACCATAAAGATAGTCATACTTACTTATTCTTCTTAATTAAATTAAATTAATAAAATTGAATTGGATTAAAACTTTAATCAAGGCTGTACCTTTTTATTTCAACAAGAATAGAATAATTGGCGACGAAGGAAAAAGAATATCGAATCAATTTTTAAAACAACATCTAATCAATCACGTTTTTTTTTCTTTTATTCGTATAAAGGGAGAAGGAAAAAAAGTGAAAAAAAACAAAATGGACGCAACACAATTTTCGCAATTCATGCAAGTTCAACAGAAGATATTGGAGAAATTGTCAAAACAGCACAACAGGTGGTGGTAATCAAATGAACGTTAGCACTAATATTGCATTAGTGCCAAATTTCGAAGTGTTGGACACAACCAAAGAATCTTTCAGGAATTACAAATTACGTTTTGAAAATTATACTCGGATGAAAAATATTGCCGACAACAAACAGTACTGCACAAGTTTATTGCTGAATTCAATTGGTGCGAAAAATTTTAATTTAGTTACAGCTTTAGCAGCACCGAAAAATCCAAATGAGCTCAAGTACGACGAGTTGATGAAACTGTTACAGGAAAATTTATCGCCGCAACAGAACGTTTTAGTAGCGCAACACAAATTTCTATCAAAATACCAGGAAGGCCGGTCAATTGCAGAATACGTTGCAATGTTGAATGCAGATATTGGTGACTGTGAATATTACTGCAAATGCAAATTGTCAATAGCTGACATTTTTCTGCGTGCGCAGTTTATTCGTGGCATCAAAGATAATGGTATTCGTGAGCAGCTACTACAAAATAAGAACTGCGAATTTTCTGAAATAGTGGAGAAGGCTCTTGCCCTCGAAGCAGCTAGAAGCGACTCAAAAGAAATTTCAAACAAAACAATGCCGTCTACGTCTGGTGAAATTAACAAAATTTCTGCTAAAAAGAACAACCAGAAAACAACAGTAAAGCAAATCGAAATAAATCAAAACGTGAAACATACGATGTTGATTTTAAAGCTTTGGGCATAGATGGGCTTTGTCTGAGATGCGGTAGGAATAATCACTATGCCAAAGAGTGTCACAGCAATAAAAATAACCTGAAGTGTTCCGAATGTGGTAAGACGGGTCATGTACTCAAAGTATGCATAAAAGCACGCATGAAATCCAAATTTAATCAAGGGTCAGCAAATCAAATTTTGGACATACAAGACGGAGTTTTAAACATAACAGATGTGTATCAAAACAATTCAAGGGATTGTGATCGATTTTTTGCTACAGTTAATGTTCAAGGTAAGCCAGTTAAATTTGAGATCGATTCGGGATCAGGTTATACCTTTTTACCAAGGGATCAATTTACAAATCTTAAAATAAATGTTCCGTTTTTGCCAACAAATATTGCATTTCGATCATATACAAAAGATGTTTTCACCCCTGATGGGAAAATTCAAGTCAAAGGAGAATATGAAGGTAGGACTATAATCGATGATATATATATTGTTCCGGAAGAGTATACAGCTCTTCTTGGTCGTAGTTGGATTCGAAAATTTAAAATACTAACGTTCAATTCAGTTAATTCGATACCGTCAATAAACACCGTAAACGTAGAAAATGAAATCAATTTTATTAAAGACAAATTTAACGATATTTTCCAACCAAAAATTGGTTGTGTTAAGCAATATACAATATCGCTAGAACTACGCAAGGATGCAAACCCTATATTTAATAGGGAACGTGAAATACCGTTTGCATTAATCGAAAAAGTCAACCATGAACTCGACCAACTGGAAACGGATGGTGTAATTTCAAAAACCGAAATCAGTGATTGGGGCTCCCCTCTGGTTGTAATACCAAAATCTGATGGAGGTGTACGTTTATGCGTTGATTATAAAGTGGGGGTAAACGAACGTCTCGTAGACGCCCATGGTCCTATAAGAAAAACTCAAGATATTTTCAATTGCCTGCGTAATTCGAAATACTTTTGTAGGTTGGACCTGTACAAGGCTTATTTACATATACCAGTAGATGAAGAATCAAGTAAAATACAAACGATGTCAACGCATCGGGGTACCTATAAGGTGAACCGGTTATCATTCGGTATAAAAACAGCACCTTCGGAGTTTAACCGAATAATTAATCAAATTTTACAGAACGTTCCCAAAGCGGAAGCGTATTTTGATGATATCATTATACATGGTGCATCAAAATTAGAATGTACAGAAAATTTATCGAAATGTTTACAACAACTACAAAAATATGATTTACACCTAAATGAAAATAAATGTAGTTTTTTTCAAGAAGAAATTGAATTTCTGGGTCACACCATTAAACATAATGAAATTTAAAATCAAAAACTAAAATATCGGCTATCACCGATCTTCCGAAGCCGGAGTCGGTTGAAGATGTAAGGAGATTTTTAGGAATGGTTACGTACTATTCACGGTTTATTCCAAATTGTTCTTCCATTACATACCCTTTACGTAATCTCATCAAGAAAAATTCAAAATTTAATTGGAATGCCCAATGTGATACAGCTTTTAAAAAAATTAAAAAAGAAATTGCTAGTGATAGAGTACTTGTACCTTACGATCCGAAACATCCAGTGCAATTAGCTTGTGACGCCAGTCCAACAGGGATTGCGGGAGTCTTATCTCACATTATTAATGATCAAGAACGTCCAATTTCATTCGCCTCAAGATCACTAACAGAAGCGGAAAGAAATTACTCTCAAATTGATCGTGAGGCATTGGCCATTGTTTTTTCAGTGGACCATTTTTACCAATATTTATATGGCAGACCGTTTATACTAATAACAGATAATCAACCCTTAGTTCGAATTTTTCATCAGAATGCAAAGTTACCACAAATGACTTTTTCGCGTCTACAAAGATATGCTGTTTTCCTTTCGGGGTTTAATTATCAAGTTTTTTACAAAAAAGGCATTGAAAACGTTAATGCCGATTGTTTATCCCGTGCTCCAGTCAAGTCACAAAAGTTAGCAGACACAGCTATCAACAATGAAGTAAATCAACTGTGTGAATCAGCCATACAACAAATTTCAACGTTAACTCTAAATTTCAAAACTCTGCAAACTGAAACAAAAAATGATAAAATACTGTCAACGCTTTTGCAAAATATGAAAAACAATCGAGTTGAAGACACTATGTTTACAATCAACAATGATATCGTGTTTAGAGGTCATCGTATAGTAGTACCCTTAGCCCTACAACAGGCAGTTTTAGCGGAACTTCACCAAACACATATTGGAATATCAAAGATGAAGCAATTAGCTCGCAGGTACGTCTATTGGAAATCAATTGATAAGGACATAGAAAGACTGGTAAAGGAGTGCGTATCCTGTGCTATTGTTAAATCAAGTCCCCCCAAAGTTAAATTACACACTTGGGAGGAACCAGAACATAACTGGCAACGAATCCATATCGATTATGCTGGTGTTTTTCAAGGATATTATTATCTAGTCGTTATGGATGCTAAGTCCAAGTGGGCTGAAATTGGGATAACTCCTTCTGCTCCGTCATCTTACACCACAAAAGAAATGTTGCTTGATTTATTTGCTAGACACGGTTACCCAGACGTCATCGTGTCCGACAATGCCACAATATTTACCAGTGAAGAGTTTCAATCGTTTTGTACAAGCCGTGGCATTTTTCAGAAATTTATTTCACCAGGACACCCGGCTACGAACGGGCTAGCCGAACGAAACGTTCAAACCCTAAAACATCGCCTAAAATCAATGGCAAATGATTCTCGTTCTATACGTGAGAAGGTAAGAGAAATTCTTTTTCGTTATCGTGCAACACCTCTTACAAATGGTAAAACGCCATCGGAGCAATACTTAAACAGACAAATCCGTATTCAACTAGATGCCCTGAAGCCTCCAAAAATTCAAAAGCAAGACCCTGTAGAACAATGCAAGGCTCGTCAATTAAGCGTGGGAGACAGGGTGCAAGCTCGTTATTATTCCAACAATAACAATTTGTGGAAGTTGGGAATAATCATAAAAAATTTGGTCATCTCCATTACCTAGTAAAATTAGATAATGGTCATATTTTCAAACGTCACATAAATCAACTTCGTTCAACTTTTATTGAACAACCCGAAATTAAAGAACGTATACAACAGAATCCAGATCCAATAGTTCCGAGTGCGGATTTACAGGATTTAATACAAGTTCCAGTTAACTTAGGGAATGCTGAAAATCTAAGCGCTGAAAGCTCATACGCTGACTCTTCAAATACAACAGTTCCTGCTGAGCCACAACCTCTTCGAAGAACTGCTAGACTACGTCGTGTACCAGTTTATCTCGATGACTATGTATCTGATGCATGAAGTGTCCTATTAGCGTGGGAGAACTATTGTAACTTAATAAGATTCAACAATCTGGCATCTTCAATATCATATGTTTTACATACCATCTTAACAGACACGCTTCTATGCGTCTCTCGAAATTCTGATATTTTCTTCTTGTTATATACTTCAAACCATAAAGATAGTCATACTTACTTATTCTTCTTAATTAAATTAAATTAATAAAATTGAATTGGATTAAAACTTTAATCAAGGCTGTACCTTTTTATTTCAACAAGAATAGAATATTTATTTAGAAATGTTAAAAAAAAAAATTAGAGTCCAAGGATGGGGAATAAGGAGGAATAAACAATAAGTGATAAAATGCTGAGGGAATTAAAAAGGTGCTATACCAAATTAAATTCATTATTTGGATTAAAATAAAGTTGTAAATTCATAAAAGGAATGGCCAATTCCAATTATGGATAGTTTTTATTTGGAGGAGCCATTTTTTTAATAAGGAGCCCAATGAAATTTAGGATATATCATTGATTGAGTGACTCATTTTGTTGGCTCAGGGTATGTATATATGTATATGTATAAATTACTATACACATTATAGCAAATAAAGACAATAAAAAAAGAAGAAAATAAATAAAATGAGTTCTATTTTAGACGGAAAAAATAAAACTCCTCAAAAAGAGTTTTATTTAATGAAGGCGAAATAAAACTCTCTTCTTAAGAGTTTCATCCGATCTTACCAGCAAAACCACACATTACCAAATAATGGAGAATGTAATGTTTCGCCATAGATTTCACTCAGTACAATACACCTTAATTCAGTGATGAATTTTACAGGCAATGAGCCTAAAAGTAATGTGTGGACTCATTATCTAATAGGGGGTTAAGTAACTGGTTACTTATATGGCTACCGGGTACGAAAAAGTAATAAGTCTATAAATAAAGATTCATAAAAAAAACATTAATAAATATTATTACAAACATTTTTTAATTAAATAAATAACGTAGTCTCGCTGGGATTCGAACATGGGGTCTTTTGGTTGCTAGGCGAGAACTCTACACACTGAGCTATCGCCACATATAATAATAAGTTGTAAATGTAAATGATTTGTTGTGCTTCGTGTTTCCGTTTGTGATGTTAAAAATATATACCTTACCCACATGCTTACAAAAAATCACAAAGTAATGTGGCTAAATACAGGATTCGAACTTGGGGTCTTTTGGTTGCTAGGCGAGCACTCTACACACTGAGCTATCGCCATATATAATAATAAGTTGTAAATGTAAATGAATTGTTGTGCTTCGAGTTTCCGTTTGTGATGTTAAAAATATATACCTTACCCACATGCTTACAAAAAATCACAAAGTAATGTGGCTAAATACAGAATTTCCAAAAAATATTTTAAATATTACTTTACGTTTATATTTCATGAATTATGTAATTCATGATCGGTAAGTCATTATTTTATGTTTCGAAATAATGTAAAAGGTAATGTGGTAATATTGGTAACTCATTACTTTATGTATCGAAATAATGTTGAAGGTAAGTAGTATCCACTACAAAGTAATGCATTATGTATCCCATTATCGGTAACCCATTACTTTTTATTGGAAAATAATGATATAGGTAAGCTGTATACATTACAAGATAATGCATTACTTTATCGCACCCATTATCAAAGGTTTGCTGGGTATCTACAAGGTCAACAGCATGAAACCGTGGGGCAACAGAATGATGATCTGCGAATTAATATTCAATGGAAATGTTATTAATTGTTATAGTCTGTGATATTTTTTTTACATTAACATTAGCGTTATTTAGTTTCAATAGATTTGTAATGAAGGTCGTGTTCAGGATTAGAACTAGGTTGCATCAGTGGAAAATTTAGGACAGTGACCTTTTGCAACGTGAATGACAAATGTTCGCCTAATGACAAATGTTCGTCTAATTATTCCACCAATTTCGGCAAATCAAGAACGTAGGGACCTAATCAATATTGAGGATGAAATAGGTTTCATAATTTAACCATAAATTGACTTACAAAAACAACGCTTGCAGATTATTGAATTTTATTATCAAAATTCATGCTCGGTTAAGAAAGTACATCGTGCACTTTTTCCAATTTATGGTCAGTTTGGGCGACCTTCTGCGGCGGTTATTCGGAATCTTCTGACTAAATTTTGCACCAAATTTACGTTATTGGACATTAAACCACCAACACGCACGTAGAGTGCGGACAGAGGAAATTATCGCAGCTGTATCCGCCAGTGTTGTTGATGAACGTTAATTATCGATTCGGATGGTGCAAGAATTGAAGCCACATGACCTACCACAACGGCTTACTTTTTTTGAATGGGCACGGGCAAAGTTGGATAAAGATCCAATTTTTTTATCGGGAAATTGTGTTCTGGTTAAATGGTTACGTAAACAAGCAAAATTGACGTATTTGATGTGAAGAGCAGAACTGCGAATGCATCCCGAAAAATGGGCCGGTGGCATCATTGGACCGTACTTTTTCAAAGACGACGAAGGCATGAACGTTACTGTAAATGGTGAGCGCTACCGTGCGATGATTACAAACTTTTTTTTGCCCAAAATGGAAGAGATGGGCTTATGTGACATGTGGTTTCAACAAGACGGTGGACAAGTCCGCAACACCTAGCCAAAAGTTTGGACTTTCTTTTGAGATACAATTTGACCCCTTAACCGAAGAACGAAGCCGATATTAAATAACGGCTGGCGGCGGAAAAACAAGAAAGCAATCGGCGGCGGTTAAAAACCATAAGAACCATTTTCGGCATGGGCGGCTGAACTAAAAGAAGTTGCTAAACATTAAGCTCCTCGAATACTATTCTATTGAAAAAATTCTCATTTAATAGTAATCACGCGGTAATATACAAAATTAGGTAATTAAAGATGTGTTATGTGGACAATAATTAATAAACCCGACTTTAGAGCTTTCATTTAAGGTATAACATGATCCAGTTACTCTATTAATGCCGAAGTTATTAAGGGTGGAGTGAAGCTGAAGGTGAAGCTGGTAAATGAATTATTATGGAATGGATTAATGGAATGATATATAAGCATTTTTTATTTCTGAATTAAATTTTTTGTGAATTAAGATCAAATCGAAATAATTCGTTTGAAGTTCTGACTTTAGTCGCCGCCGGGATTCTTTTAGTTCAGCCGCCCATGCCGAATTGCTTTCTTGTTTTTCCGCCGCCAGCCGTTATTTAATACCAGCTTCGTTCTTCGGTTAAGGGGTCAAATTGTATCTCAAAAGAAAGTCCAAACTTTTGGCTAGGTGTTATTGTTATTGTAAAATAAATCTTGAATTGGCTCACAATGTTTAAATAAATATAGACTTTTTATATCTAGTTGGAAAGATATTGGAAAAATCTTTCCAATGGTACATAATTCATTTCAACCCGTTCACACCTTTCAATTTTAAACCCCTCACCACCGTAAAGGGGCGCGATCGCCAAAAAGTTTTACTATTAGCATATTCAGCGTGAAAATGCTATTCGATGTACCAAGTCATAAATTTTGGAAACACGACGCTAAACTACACCATTTTTAACTGAAATTTAAATTTTTCCATTAAAATAGAGAAATTTTGAAATGATATTGTGATTTTGCATTTGCATTTGAACCCAAATTTTAATTATTTGTAACTTTATTTTAGTCAAATATCGAGAAAATGGGATTTTTTATAAAAAATTCGGTTTAAAAAACAGACTTTTGTAATTTAACGCTTAATGGGTTAATGGAACTGGAATTTAAATAAAAGATGCTTCAATTAGCTTTCAAATGTTATGTGTTTTGTTTAGATCCGATTACAAATGTCGAAGATACAAAGAATTTAAAATCCAAACTTTGGAGGTCCATAACTCGTGAACCGAGGGGTTGCCGACAAAAAAATAATGGGTTTTTTGAGCTCAGCATTTAAATTTCTATTGATCGTGAAAATTTGACACTAATCCGAGTTATGCCCTTTAACTAGAGTTGAAGCCAGCGTTGTTGCTATTATCCAAATTATTTGTAAATTGTTGTTTCATATAAATTTGGTTCCCGCAGCAACGACATCAAACAGATCTATTGTGAAATCATGAGACGTTGTGTAATTTACTCCAATTTGCCAGCGTGTTGGCAAATTAAACTTAAAGGCAAATTAGTTTATTAAATAATACAATTTTATAAAAAAAATTCTTAAATTTAATCAAACTTACATTATTATTCACAATATTTGTAATATTTACCCCACAATTATCATTTGTACCATCTGCGACGACTTTGTTGTTCCTGGTTCCAAATGCGCCATCTGACATTTTCCCAGCGTGTTGCATGTTTTTCAAGTTTCTTTTAGTTTTTCGCATATCTTTGCGAACTTTCTTTTTAGCTAAACGGCTACTATTTCTTCGGGACATTTGCTCCACAAATAAAATGTTTTTCAATCAATTTATTAAATAAAAGATGTTTTTAAGCACTACAAAGGCTGGTTGCCCAAAACAAATTTTTTTCTGAAGTTGTCAAAAAAATTACTCGTTAATTGTTTTCACCTCGAGTTGAAAATTGCAAAAGTTTGTCGTGCTGCCAGAGGAAAATAATTTTATCAGTGCTTACTACTTTTTTTTGTATTGAAAACGCTAAATTTTTATGGAAATCAGTGTTACCATATTGCCAGTTTTAACTGTTTTTTAGAGTTTTTTAGGATGCGTTTCAGTTTTCCAGTTTTTCATGAAAAAAAACAGTTTGTGTTTAATTTCACCCTTTTTTCCATTTTTTTTCAGTTTTTAACAGTTTACCTGCTCGATTTACTTTCTTTTACTTGAATTTAATATAAAATTTAATATAAAAGTTGCACAAAATGTTTCAATAAAAAATAATACTACACATTGAATGCAACTGTGTGGTAAGTTTTAATTCCCTTTTTAGCATTTGTTTGTGTTAAAATTTTGTGGAATCAAACGAAATGAAAATCAAATTTAATCAAAAAATGTATAACTGATATTTTTATGTAATTATGTAAGATCTCAAAATGTGATGAATTATTTTGTTTTTTTATGGTTTTGTAGCTATTTTTTGCTATATATAAATATAAATATGTTTTTTTATATTATATATTTTTTTTTTACTTTAAACAAGTACACATAAAAAAAACATATTATTTCTATTGTTACTTAAAATGTAGTTTGTGATCTGTAACAACATAAATTGGAAAATATTTTTTTTTTTGTTAGTATAATTAAAAGTTAGTCTACAAAAAAAAATATTTTTTTCTGTGTATATAAACATGTTATGTGTTTAATGTTTTTTATGTTGTTTTATGTTTAAATAAAATGCAATTGAATCCAAAATGCACATATTAACTTTTTTTCCTACTGTTTTTTATTTAAAAAAAAAAAAAACAGTTTTTTCTTAAAAAAACAGTTTTTTCTTACAGTTTTTTGAAAAAAATACATGGCAACACTGATGGAAATGTATGAAATCAATGACGCCTTTCTTTAACTGCATTCACACTAGATTGCAAAACACGTGTTTTGCCAAAAAGACTGGAAGAGAATAAAGAACTGCTGGAATAGAACAAAGAGCTTGTCTTTTTCCTAACAATTATGGCTAAACTCTAGTTTGCATAACTCGATGAATAATATAAACGTTGTAATAGTTTCAAGTTTTCACGATTAATAAAACTTTTAATGCTGATCTCAAAAATAAATTTTAAAGAGGGTTTTTATAGAAACAAGTCCTCAGCTTCTAAATGTTTTTCTATAGGAAAAAGTCGTCAGCTCCTAAGGGATTTTCTACAGGAAAAAGTCCTCAGCTTCTGAGAGTTTTGCTATGGGAAAAAGTCCTCAGCTTCTGAAAAAAAGTGTACCACCGATTTTCAGCAAAGTTCGGTGGGTCCCCAAAAATAATTTGCGTAAATGTTTAAAAATGGGAAGAAAATGGCTTCCTATTTTAAAATAATAATTCTCCGTACAATTGTCCGTCTTCCTAAGGCCAGTGATTTGTTAAAAAACTTCACGTAAGAAATAAAAAGTGTAAAATCAACTAAAAATAGAGTATAAGTTACCTAAGTTTATTGGATTTATGGTTTATAAACTTTGTAAACTTTTCATGTGTTGTGAAATTACTTTGTATATACCAACTCGCCCAATTTAGTTTTGTTCATTTTATACATTTTATATATTATATTTATATTTTTTGATAAATTTGTAATGAAAAGCTTATTATTTAGTTTTTTAAAATTATATATGGTTATTTATGATATTTGTATAAAAAATTAAATACTAAATATTTATTTTAATAATTAATTAACTTACTACACAACACATTGCACAAAAAACTCAACCATAATTAGGAATGAAGCAGACGTAGTAATGGCTGACAGTTCCAAAATTGTATAAAATGGTGTACGAACAAAGTGAAATATTTTAAAGTACAATAGTACTTATCATCAACAAAGGGAACATTGTTATTATACAAAAGAAATGATATAAGTAATGTATACTTGACTTATATAATTTTTATCAACTTTATGTCAAAAAAGAAAAATTTTTTCATACAGACCAATTTAAAACACTGTGCTCAATTGACACATAAATTAACCACTGACAAGTCATCAGATGGGACGAAACTGCAGTACTGGCATATCCATTTGCTCTTTTTCCTGTAAAACTCTGACCAAAAAAATTTACAAAGTTGACTTCGAAATTCTTACACTAGTATGTCCAATCACAGATCATAACAATAAAGAACAATTGAACGATTTGTACGAACTAGTTCACTGATTCGATTTGAACGATAGTGACCGAGTTACCGAAATCTCAACTCAATTATTAACCATTAACTTAAACAGATAAGTTGGTTGCTGTAAAACCTAAATTTCATTAAAACAAAACATTATAGTTTTAACATTACTTTTTAACAGAGCTTATGTTCTTTATTTATTGTCTTATTGTTTTAAAGTCTGAAATAAACTTACTTACTTGTGGTACAATCTGAACGATTCTGATTTCGAATTAAATTTCAAATTTAAATCTCTTTAAAAAATTTATAATGTAAATTCGCTATAAAAGCGGAAATAATTTTCATACATTTTGTTTGAAACTCTTATGCCCAGTTTTTAACTTCGTATTTAAATATGCAATTAGTTAATTGCCATTTAAATTTAAGTTGTATTTAAATACAGTTTCAGTTTTTCAGTCTTAAATAATAATTGTTATTTATTTGCGACAAAAGTATGGTAGCATCATGAAATGTCAAAAAATTAATGATCATTATTCATAAAACAGCTGTTTAAAGAATAGAAAAAAAACAGAAAATATAAGATATAGAAATAAAAAAAAAAAAAATTAATATATAAATATATATATATAAATAGAAATAAAATATAAATTATAATTAAATTAATAAAATAAAAATGAAGAGAAGTGAAGTGAAAATTTCATCCGAAGTTGAATTTTTATTGGCTGCTGTAATTTAATTTATTTTTTATTGTTTGTTTTGCCACGCGAAAAAAAACAAACTGTGAAAATCATATGTTATATTTGTACAATTTAAATAGACTTTAAATGCAAAGATTGGTCACTTAAATGTGATTTAAATTTGAAGTTAGAAACTGACGTTTGCATTTAAATACGAAGTGAAAAACTGGTCATTAATTTCAACAATCTCTCGCCTTTAGTTTTTACTTTTATTCTGTTTCGACTTTATCCACCGAGGTGGTCGTACCATATATTTTCCAACTCACCACCGCATGGAGCTGCCACCTGTAAAATATTGACATTGACATAATTAACATCTCTGTGTTTAAGTTCTATTGTAAAAAAATATTTTTGCAAAAAAAAAAAATCTGCAATTTAATAGTGACAAGAAACTGTCGCACAAATATAAACAAAGTTAATATTAATTAAGAAAAAAAAGATTTAACACCTATTTCACGGCATATAATTTAAACAAATATTTATACAACGAACTTTTAGCTAAACAATAGAAACAGGAGGAAGGGCAACAAGTGGATCTTTTGTTCTTTTCATAATTTTTATTGTGAAATAACATTAAAAGTTAATAACGCACAAGTATGTTATCAATTTATATGGTACAATAAATAAAAATTAACTAACATATAAATTGAAATTTGATATAAGCTTATATTGGATTCTCTTGACGATTTCAATTTGGACGATTTTGACGAAGCCATGGATTTGTGGGGTATTTTTATGTTCTTTGTACTGGCCTTTTTAATTATGAGCTGCTGTGGTTATTGTTGTACTAGAAAACAGCGAGGAGCTGTCTTATCAGGTATGTCAGTCAAGTGATTAACTAGTATTGTAGCATGATAATTAATGTTTATCAACGTATGTGTTAAAGTGTTAGAGATTGATATGACGGCAATAAAGAGTGCTAACTCTTTTTTTAGGGTGGGGTGCGGAAAAATATTCAAGGGAATCTTTTTTTTACATCTTTAACAAACCATTTTTATTTTTCTTTAGAAATGTGATTCATTTAATTAAAAAAATACTGCAGCTGCTATTTGTAAGATAAAAAAAAATGGGAATTTTGATATCAGATTATTATTTATTTTATTTAGAAATTGTGATTAATTTAAATTATCCGCCGGAACAAATAAAGTTTAGACGCTCCTCTCTAGTTTTTTTAAATATGTTGACCTTGAAGAGTTGACCCCCCCTGAATTCAAATCTGAAGTAAAATTTTGGGCGGACGCGCTCCTTTCGGGGGGAAGGGGCCCAAAGTTTAAAGTTTGTGTTACGATTTATCAGAACGATTTACGCACCATTGGAAAGGTAATTTAAACATGTTTTCAACGCATTATAATATGCCCACATTTCATTAACCCACTACGGACCCGTTTCCAACTTTGTATTTTCTTTTCGGGTTTTTCCTGTTTTTTGTCTATGAAAAAGCTAATTTAATTTAAAAATTAACCAAATCAATGGAAAGTTAAGTGGCCAATAATGTATAGAGAAGATATTGAGCGTCCATTTATGGCATAACATGACTCTACTGTATAAACAACGTAAGGTTTAAAGGTTATGTTTTGACATTCCTTTTTCACTTTTTAGCTCAAATTTTAATCAAGTTTGAATTTTTATTAAAAATATAAAATATGTTTTTTCGACATTTAATTGTGCAATGAAAATTGTTCAAGTTAGGCCATACTCTATATATCTTTATTAGGATATTGTCCTAACAAATAATCTATAGAGGTTTTGTTTTCAAATTTATTAATTGACCACTTTCAGGAATGTGTTAATAGATCTATTTCGGGAATTTTCTAGGTTCCCATCATCAGAACACGTTTTGAAAGAAGTGACAATCCCATGCAAAACATCAAACATTCAGATAAACTAGTTTTCTCACTAAATGAGAACTATTATATGAGCTTGAACTTAATGATTATCACCATTGATCAAAAATAAATTGAAGACTTATTCACAAACAAATAAATTTGGAAAAAAATGTTTTTATTGGGTATTAGGCTTATTTAATAGTAGATGCTTGCCAAATAGCAGAAGCATGCCTATTATTCAGAATACCGAATAAAGACCATATACAGTCGCTCACAGCTTATTTGATGCAGTCATAAAATTTAAGAACAATCTCAAATATTTCGAAAGTTATTGCGAAAAGAGAAAAATGGAACACACAATTCAATAGAATTATTAAGTTATAGATTTTATTTAACAAAAATTAACAAAACATATTTATCCATAAAAAAGATATAATGAAATAACAAAATTATTTTACACTTTTGAGCTCACATCTTAAATGATGCACTAATTTACAGTCTTGATAAAATATAAAAAGTATTTATTTGTTGTACTAATAATTACACCTAATACTTAGTAGGATATCCTTTTTGATCTAGGACAGCTTTTAGTCGGGATTTAATAGACTCTACCAATACTTTTGTATAATCGGCACTAATTTTACCCCATTCCTCAAGTTACGCACGTTTCCGATCTGCAACATTAGAAATATTGTGATTTCGGATTTTATTTTTAAGCACGGACCACAGATTCTCTATGACGTTAAGGTCTGGGCTCTGAGCAGGTGTCTGTACATCATGTGGGCAGTTCCAGATAAGCCAATTCTTCACAATACCAGATGTGTGCTTGGGATCATTATCTTGCTGTAATCTAAATGAATCCCTAATACCAAGTTTCTCAGAACTCTGTAGTAGATTGTCCTTAAGTAGATCTAGATACATATTTTTGTCCATGTTTCCATCAATAAAGGTCAAATTTCCTACTCCTGAGTACGACATGCAGCCCCACACCATTACACTGCCTCCACCGTGTTTAACCGTACTGCTCAAATTACGTGGATTTAGGGCGGTGTTTGGTTTTTTTCCAAACATAGGACTTGCCATCTGATCTAAATAGGTTAAATTTGTTTTCATCAGCAAAAATAACTGACTTCCAAAAGGAAATATCTTTGTTTACATGTTCAAGAGAAAACTCCATTCTACGTTTTCTATTAGTGGCATTAATGAATGGCTTGTTTCGGGCAGTACGCCCATGAAAATCAGTTTCTCGCAAAACTCTTCGAATAGTTTCCGGATCGCAGGGCTTACCTAAGTACTTTTCAGCTCCAACTGCTAACTTTGGAGCACTAAGATCGGGTTTTTCCTTAACCTGTCTTGCGATCCAACGCATATCTACATCATTGAATATCTTATTTGGTGCAGATCTACCCTTTTTTTCGATTCTATTTTCGTGGAGAAACCTTTCAATGATGTGCTGGACTGTTGAAGAACTTAATGCGACAATTTCAGCAATTTTCCGTTGGCTCTTTCCCTCTCTGAAATGCCGAATTACATCCTCCCTCTTTTCAATCGATGTTCGTTTTCCCATTCTTAACAAATACGAATAAATATTTGAATTTTTGTCAAATACCACTTTATATTGATCTTAATCATCGATATGCACCAAAAATGTAAAATATTGATCCGTTATTTTTCTCTAAGATAACGGTTTTATATAATGCATCATTTAAGCTGTGAACAGATTTAAATGAGAACATTAATTGTTATGTTAGTATATCTTCGTGAGTGTAATTTTTTGTTGTTGTTTCTTCTTTATTATAATAATGAGACAAATGTTTTAAATTAGAGTGTGCGTTTTTTCTTTAAAATGCAATAAATTTCGACATATTTACTTTTTTTCAAAAAATTATTGACTGCATCAAATAAGCTGTGAGCGACTGTATTTTTGACATATGAAAGAAAAGCTTTAACCCCGATTATATATGTAAATATTTATTTATTTAGAATATATTTTATAAAGCTTAATTAATAAAATATAGAATAAAGGCGCCGGGTAACTAGACCATATGCGCACGTACATAAATTAAAAGTTGTCTAAGTTCTATATACAAAGGATTAATTAAAGAGCAAGTACCGAATTAAAAAAAATATTAAATAGATTAAATTTAAGATTTCTACAAAAATTAATATTTTACATGTAATAACATAGACTTTGGAACTAAACATCTCGGATATTATGTTTCTGTAGACATGTTTAGATTTTAGACAAATTACTATCAACTGCAGTCGAGAATCTTCTTGAGTGGTTAGTTTATTTTCGAGTATGGGCAAACAGTTAAAATATGAGCAACGGTTAGAGTAACATCGCAATGATTGCATTTTGGAGGATCTGTTTTCTCGTAGTAATGCCTGGAATTACAGATGGCGTTACCCACTCTTAGGCGGGCTAGCGTTACACACTGGGTCCTTGTTAAATTAATGCTATATTTTGGTCTCTCAGGCGCTGGATTTTGTTCCCTTTGAATAATTTTAAAGGGATTAGTTATAGTCTTAGGAAAGCATGGTGTTTCCGTAATTTAAGGCAAATTTAAGGCGCTTTTAGCGCCATTATCAGCATTTTCATTACCCTGAATTCCAATGTGGGAAGGAACCCATAGCTTTTACGGCACTTAGGCTATCAGTGCAGATTAACGTTCTTTCGCCATGTAAGATGGAAATTGTTATGACAGTTCTAATGGCTGCGATTTCAGCTGTAAAAATTCCTGTATGGTCAGGCAAACGGTTTTAATTTATAGTGTTAAATTGAGCTCCAGAGCTTTGTTCAACTATTGAATACGCCGTCAAGTTGTTTTGGAACGATCCATCAGTGTAGTAGATCCTAGTCGGAGAAAAATTAGAGATTTTTCTAGAAAGCATACGTTTAAAGCATAAAGGATTTGTGGCATTTTTTTGTAAATACTAAAACAGTCATCCATCTTAACAAAAGTGTCAGAGCAAGCAACGTTATCAGGCTTATCCGGTATAGAGATGTTCGATTTACTAAGAAGTGAAATTATTTTATTTATAGCAGATTGTGAATTTTCAGCATTAGAGTAAAGATGTCTCCAAAAAGTTTCGTGCATGCCGTCGGAGCAGATGGTTATTGATCTGGCTGCCATGCTAACAGCACTTTTATCAAACTGTGTTTGAAAATCTGTGAATAAAGCTTCTTCTCCTAATAACTCCAATGGGGTTGTCCGCAGCAGGCCAGAAGCAGTTCTGAAGCAATTGTTGATTGAAGTGTTTATCTTGGCTATGTTCTTCTTTGAGGTCCATCCGTATATTGTGATGCCATGCAAAATTGTTCCGATTGTTAATGATTTACAAATAACAAGCATAGGGCCGTAACTAGTTTGTTCCATTAGGATCTATCTATCTCTCACCAGCTTTTACGATTTCTTCATTACCACATGCAGTTGGCGCTTCCATGTATGAGCAGGTCGACCTCTACGCCTGCTTCCTTGAGCTTTCCATTCAATAGCCTGCTTAGCAATATCATTTTAATCTTTACGAAGAGTGTGACCTATCCACTTCCATTTATGCTTGCATATCTCGTTTCTTAATGGGGTTTGTTGTGTTTTTTCCCAAAGCCGCAAATTGGAGATTGTATTGGGCTAGTATGTTTTTAATAGTCTGTGGAGACAATTGTTCTCGAACACTTGGAAAGCATGAACATCAGAGCTCGCAGCATTCCATGTTTCAAATCCAAAAAGAAGTACTGACTTTACGTTCGAGTTGAAGATTTTCAACTTTGTTCTTTGAGATTAAGTTGACGATTTTCAAACTTTCTTCAATATTCTCGCCTTGTCTCGTCTATCGATTATACTTCCAATCTAGCAACATGAATCTACCTCTCCGAGTTGGATAGCATTAATGTAAAGAGGAGTATTATACGAGTATTCGGTAAAAATTCGCATTATCTTTGTTTATCTGATGTTGATTTTCAAGCCAGCAGTGGAGGCATGTTCGACGATCATGCGTAGTTTGTCTAGAATGCGAATGTATGAGAAGACATATGCCATCTGCATAGTCAAGGCCTTCAAGTCTATCATGAAGACCCCACGTAATGTCATGTCTGGTCGTTGTTGATTGTTGCATAATGATATCCAACACTAAATTGAATCATAATTACTCACAAATTACAATATTTAAATTCAGTTATATCAACTTTTATTGTATCTACATATATGAAAGTAAAATGATATTTTGCGGACTCCCAAAAATATGTATATTTAAATACATAATTAATTATCTTATCAATAAAAAGGGATTAGTTATAAAATTTACTCTTGTTTATGAAAAAAAAAAATACGAAAATTTTGGTATTAAAAAAAAAACACAAAAAGATAAAAATTATGAGGTATCTTCTTTTGCGGTTAATAGTTAAAATATACTCAAGCCATTTTTTTTTTAAATGTAACAACATTTTATTGAAATTTTTTAAATGGACACCATGGCGTATAATTAATACTAAATAAGTGTATATTTGTTACTCATACGTTGCGGGGTTTTTTACGCGTGAGTGTGAGTAAAATCTAGTTTTACTCACGTGAAAAAAAATTCTTCGCCAATGAGTGTGCGTGAGTAGTAAATATTTCCATAATTTTTTCACCGATTTTTTATACAAAATTTTAAAATACAAAATACTTTTAAATGGCAAAATTTCATATTTCGAGCTATTTTGAGTTAAAAATTCACAATTTATATTAATTTTAACATTTGATTTTTTCCGGTAAGATTTTTATTCGTGAATTTGCGTGAATCAGTGAGTGACTCTGAGTAGAAAAACATTTTTGTGAGTGACTGTACGTGCTTGGAAGTTTACGCTCTTGAACATGAGTGAGCAAAAATTTTAGAAAGTAACAGAAAAGTTTAATTGAAAAAACAAAAAGATTATTTGGATAAATATAGACAAATCCAAAAAGTTCACTTAAAATTATAATTTGAATTAAATTAAATAATCTAAAATCAAATTCAGTTAATTTTCTTACCCTGTTAAAAATCGCCATATATGAATCCATTCATGAACACGCATGCTTCATATATATCCACATGTATCATGTATATATGATTCATATCGCACTTGATCAACAAGAGGGTATTAACTCAAAATTTTTAAAACATCACTTTTTTCAAGAAATCAACTAACAACATCAATATCTATCTATTGTAAAAATTTCAACGTATTCCGATTACTCTTTCATCTCAAAAACCACTTTTGAGACCATTTTCATGATAATGTACTGATTACCTTTATTTCAACAAAAAGGTATTATTTCGAGTTAATACCAAAGTTCAAATAGCAATGAATCGTATATTTTCATAAAAAAGGTATTATTTTGATTTGAGCCTTTTTTTATGTTAAAAATAATCAAACTGTTTTATTTATATTTGGTTGTATTTTGAGTTGATACTGTTTTGTTGATAAAATTTGTTTTATTCTATAAATTTAAATCGATAAAATTTCAAAAAAATGGTATTAACTCAAAAAATTGATTTTTTTTTTGCAATGAGTGGTAAAATTAAAAAAAAAAAAACAATGTATATATATATATTTAAATGGAATTTGCTTATTATGATATGTTTGAATTTTTAAATTCTGTTAAAATGTGGCCATAAACAGTTTTTTGATCCTACTGAAAATTTTAAAATTTCGAGTTAATACCCACTTGTTGATCAAGTGCGATATGTGTTCATAAACCATTCTTATATGTACATATGCGGAATCTTAAATATTCATCTTTGTGCATTAACGAAAATAGAGATAATTTGATCCTAAAAATGATCAAGTTATATATAATTTGATACAATTTGATCTTCATAAAATTCTTTAGAAATCTGCTCTTCAATTTTGTTTCACATTTCAAATAATAAAAAAAAATATATATATCAATGAATTGGAAAACTAGACATGATTGGATTTTGACTAATACACTGAGTTTCATTGCTATAACGTCATTTTGTTTTCCAATTATTTTTTAAACATCTGATCCGATCGCTTTAGTGTATTCAGAAGATGAACTTATCGCTGTCTTAGCTTTCGATTGATGCAACATAGAAAGTTGTTATTATACGTTGTACGTTGTAGTTTTTAGTTTGATTATTAAGTCATTATATAAGTAAGAAAATTTAAAAATTTATAGAAAATTTTTCAAAGTTCAGCCAAATTTAAGTCGAGACTATTTTTTAACAATCCTACTTTTTAGATTGAAGACAAATAATTTTGATAGAAGAAAAGTTAATTTCTCGAGCTAAATATTGGTTGTTTTTTGTTATAAAGCTTTTTACCTTTGGGTTTTTAGTTGCTTATTTTAAGATTTTCTGACTTTAAATGTTTTTTTTTTTTACTTATAAAATATTATTTAGTCTATTAACTTTGGCCATTTTTAACTTTTCTTAGTTTTTACTTTCGCTTTTTTACAATTTTCTTTAGCTTAAATTACATTGAATTTTGATTTTTTTGTGTTCTCTAATAATAACAGATAGATTTTTTTGTGAATTTACATATATACAAAAGTGATCGTGTTTTTCTTTTTAATATATAAATATAATATAAAAATTATAGAATTTGTTTGGTTTTACTGTTTAATATGTACTTATGTATATATAATTATACATGAAAGTATATATAATGTGATATATAGCTATATCAATTATATATGATGAGATAAAAAAGATTAATTTATATATAATATAAGATATAATGATATATGATTATATACAGCGCCGAATTAGAAATGTTCGTAAAAATAAGTATGAGATGTATGTAAGTATATATTGTTACATATGTCCACTTATATATTAAGATACCACTATATCAAGCTATATACGACTATCTATTAACTATTTTCGTCGGGTTAGCAATTTTGACGATTTTTAAAATTTTAGCGATTTTTTTTTTTTTTAATTTTGACAATTGTTTTAACATTTTCCACCTTTCTTTTGTTATTTGGATGTTGGTTAGTTCGGTTAAAGATCATGAATATTTTTTTTCCATACTAACAGAAAAATTATAATTTTGTTAGTGATAATTTACTTTAATTAACAGAAAAAACACTTAGAAAAAAAGTTATTTGACACCTGCATGAATGGAGTTAACTTTCAAGCCCGCAACGGCCTTCATCAACTTTCTTCGTGCCTTAAAGTGTTAAATGGTAAACATCATCTATTTAACTCAACTAGTTAAGTTAAAAACGTAACGTGACTTAGTTCGTTGAGTATGACGAAATTTACTGCGAACTTATTTTCTATAAATCTGTTTTCTATTAGTTCTGTTAATTATTACCACAGTTGCCAGTTCAACTAATTAAGTTAAAATTATTTAATGTTGGAAATTTTTTTAAATTTACGGTTTTTTTTATATTTTGGCGATATTTTTTCAAATTTTTCGTTTTTTTTTTTTTTTTTTTTTAATATTAGTGTTTTTTAATTTTTGAGGATTCTTTTTCATTATAGCGTTTTTTAATTTTGAGGGTTTTTTTTTGATTTGGTGAATTTTTAAAGTTTTGTAATTTTTTAAATTTTGTCTTATTTTTTCCAATTTAGTTTTTTTTTGTTTTAGCGATTTTCTCCCCAATTTTTAATTATTTTTTTGTTGCAAAATTTTAATTAAAGTATTTTTATTATCTATTAAAATTTTTTTAAATACAATAAATCCGGATCTTTATTTTAATATTTTATAGTTAATGTTTTCAAAATGGTTTTGTAACGAAAAAAGTTCAAAGATTTTAAAATTGCATTTAAAAAGCTACACCCACTTTTTGATACAAAAAGTATTTTTGTATTTAAAGAACATGTAATTCCTTTCATGGCCGTTTTTATCTTCCAACCATCGCTAATTAAATCTGGAATTACCAAAAAAGTTCACTAGAGCACTGTGAAAAGTTAGTTTCATTGGGCAGGGAATTAAACAAAAAAGTTAAACTTAAGTTCTTAGGACATTAAACAAAAACGTTAAGTTCTTTTGGAATTAAACTAGAAAAGTTAATTTCCTAAGGGAATTAAACGAAAATGGAATGAATTCCTCAGGAATTCATTAACTAGAGAATGTATTCCCTGACCAAATGTTGAATTAACTGTATTTAAATGAATTATTTTTGAGTGAATTCCTTAATTTTAATGCTTAATGTTTCTGTCACGGAATTCATTCTCTAAATTTGAATTCTTTCACAGGAATTAATTCTTAGTATTTTCTTGTTAAAGAATTCATTCCTTGAATTAAAAAATTGGATTCAATTTTAGGGAATTAATTCGCAAATTGAAAGCTCTGGTACATATAGGCCAATGTCATTAATTTTGACAAACATTAATCTCTAAAATACAATTTTTACAAGAACGGACAATTTGTAAAATAGGTAAATTTGTTGAGTATATCGAGATCTTATATTCAATATCCTTTTTTCAGGAGAGGCAAAAAGCTGATTTATGCCTAACTCTTAAACTTTGTATCAATCTATTTTATACAATATTTGGTAAATATGACTACACTAAAAAAGTTAGTAAAGTTAGCAAAAAATGTTGCTAAGTCAGCAAAACTTTAGTCAGGAGGGTGCTTGCAAAAAAAATTAGCTGAAAATCAGCTAGCAGAAAGTGTTATTGTTTATTTAATAAACACTAACAACACAGTGGTGTAATATGACTAGAGATTCTATCCTTTGCACAAAAAATGTTAAAAGTATTATATTTCTGATTTGAATTAGTTCAATTCTTCTAATTTAGTTTTTTACTTCTGATCAAGTAAACAAATCAATACGGGTAAAGCGTTTTTCCTTCAAAAATTATAATTTGGGTACATCTTCTACCCCTTCTACATTGGTCCTCTTGAGGATTTTCGGTGACGCAAAATTAAACATGTAATTACCTGTCTGTATTTTGTAATCTGCACATCAAAATTTAATGATTGAATGCTATTTCTTAAATAATCTAGATTTCGGCAATCTAGTTCGTTTGAGTGAGCACTTTTTCTAGTTCAATTGATCTCAATGAACTAGGTCGCTCTTCTGTTCACTCGATCTTTTTCAATTTCGTCCAATCGTTGATTAGATCGTTTGTTTGATAATTTTTAAGTGAATTATACATATTAGACACTTCTTTTTAACATTAAAAAAAATTGAGCTAGCAACATTGAAAAAAAAAAACAAAATTAAACGCAGAAGCAACATAAAGAAAAGAAATATTACTCAAATGACAAAAAGAACGAAAAGAGCGACATACCTAAAAAGAGCTAAAGATTGCGAACTAGCTCACTAGTTTAAAGTAAAAACCAGTTCAATTGAACTAGGTCGTTCACGAACTACACAACTCTAAAAGAATCCGAAAAACGTATTTTACTGGACACCCGAATTATCAAGCAGGATATATTAAGTAAAGTTGTAGGAAACACCTTCCTTTAATATATGTAGTAATAAGAAATTTTTAATTTAAGTCGATAACATTAATGTGGTTGATAGTGGGTATTGCATGCAAAAGTAAGTGTTATGGTTGATAGAGAAATAACATATAAAAAAAAGTACTAAACTATAGTTTTTCTCGCTGAAATTTTTGTCAGAGATACAGCTGTCATCATTGAACAGTTTTCCATCAAAAAGTGATTTTCAAGAAATTGGTTCATAGAGGGTATTGAATATAAGGTCTCGATATATTATATTATATGTCTTATTATTTGGCTCATTTTTTCAATTTCTGACTATAAAACATCCTGATTGCAGATTTATGTTAAAAGTTAAGTCTTCTAAAAGAATTCAGAAATATACAAATTAATTATTTTAATTTTATGAGCTTTAAGTCATTTTGTATGGTAATGCATGAATATGACTTTTGATTTGTGTACAGTAAAGAGCAAAAATGTAATGATAAACGCCTTGTTAAAAAATGTTGCTATAAATTTTAACTTTTAAAAAAAACTAATATAATTTTGTTTCGCTTTTTTTGTTTATTATTTTAATTTAAGAAAAAAAAAAATAATTCAAACATGGGAACAATATTGTTCTTTGTCAACAAACCAATTTTAAATTTTTATTTTGTTTTAATTAAGTTAATAATCCAAAGATAAAAACAAATATTCCATTGGTTTTAATAGTTTTAAATTTAGAGTTATACACTTTAACAAACTCTTCCATGTTACACTTGTGCTCCTTACTGTAGGTAAAATATGTGAATATCAATATGTAATTGATGAATTGGACTTTTTATTTTCATTTTCAATTTAAATTTATTCAGTTTATACGTTTATTTCAACCATTCGATACGTTTAATTATATTTTTAGTATATTGTAAAAATGGTCTACATATATTTTACTGTTTGGGGTCCAATAATTTTAATATCATTTTTAATACTTTTTATATTGATGTTAATTCAAATGAGACACAGACGAATGGTATTAGCTCGTACTACTTGTATTACTAATACTACTGGTGAGTGGAAACTAAATTAAAAAATCTTAATCCCGAGTCGGTTTAACCCAAATACCAAATGTTCGCAAAAGTGCGGAATACACTATTCGTGACATCTCTAATTATACAGGCCGACAAATTTTGAAAAAAGTCGAAACCCTGGGACTAAAGTATACTTTTTTAAGGGTTTGTGCTGCGCTGAATCCGAATCTGTCCATAACATCAGGTTTTCTTAGCTTAAAGTTTGAAAACACCTCGTTTTTCGCCACATTCGATACGTTATAACAGCGCGAATTGGCCTTCATTTATAAAATTTTTTATGTCGTCTGAAAGTTCTACCAATTGTCTTCAAAATAAAGGTTTAACATCTGTCATATATTGTTCCTTTTTTAGATATCTTAACCGAAATTTTGAGAAAACCCGTTTTTTTTTCGCTAAATTCATACTATTTTCGCTATGATGCAAAAAATAAATTTGTTCACTACATTTTGCCTTTTTTTTACAGTGAATTTATAAGAATCTTGTAGGCATACCTTCTCCCATAAACAAGCTTTTTGAATTGTTTAGATATCTCTTCTATTCTCTGAGATATATTCTCTAACAGGTTCAGTGGTAATGTGCAGAGTAGTATAGGAGAGTGGTAGTATGAAATCATCAAACACATCATATTAATAAATTTGAACGGCAAATAGAAGAGATATGTAAACAATTCAAAAAGTATTTTTTATGCGAAAAGCTATGACTTCAAGACTCTTATTTATATGCAGTAAAATAAAGGTGAAATGTAGCGAACAAATTTTTTAAAATTTAGGATAAGATATCTCACAGAAGCAACAAAATTTCACAGAGCTTAAACCTTTATTTTAAAGGCAATTGGTTGAACTTTCAGACGACATAGCAAAATTTTATAAATAAAGGTGAATTAGCGCTGTGATAAAGTATCGAATATGGTTTCTTCTGACTTTATGTTAAATATCTCAAAAACCTGAGTTGATGGGAAAATTCTGAGTTAATTCGGATTCAACGTAGCTCTAACCTTTACAAAAATATACTCTGGTCTCAGTGTTATTATACGTAACATTGTATTAAGCTATATAAAATTACTAGCTGACCCGGTCCACGTTGTTGGACCTTACAAAGTATGTTGTGGTCTTTTATAACTCTGTTTAAAATGTTTTCTTGGATTAAGAGATCTCAAGCTTAAGACGACTGTACCCGAAACTTTTAAAATAAATTAATAAAAAATTTCAAAAGATAGTATTATTGTTTGAAATGAAAAATTGTAATTTTGATTACCATTTGTTTATTTGTTAAGTAATAATTATCACAATTATTAAGTGTTTTGGTATTAATGTTAAAAAAAACTTTAACTACTATTATTGAAAATATTAAAAATTAAATAAATTAAGATTATTATTGCAATGCTAATCTGTGAACTATATTTTTTGTTTGACCATTTTCGGCAAATATAAATAAATCACTGGGTTTGCCTACTCTGGAGCAGGCTACATATAACTGTCCATGTGAAAAGCATGGATTTCCCAAATCCAAACCGCAAACATTCATAGATTGGCCTTGAGATTTGTTTATGGTCATGGCAAAGGCTAGTCTAATTGGGAACTGCAAGCGTCTAAACTGTATTGGACTATCCGTTGGTAACATTGGAATTCTTGGTAACAATACATGTTCTCCTCGAAACGTGCCAGTAATGATGGTTGCCTCAATTATGTTTCCCAAAATTTCTTTTACAACCAATCTCGTTCCATTACATAACTTTGGTGCATTAAGATTTCTCAATAAAATTATTGGTGAACCAACTTTGATTTGTAGATTATGAGGAGGTAGGCCTGGGAGATCAAGTGAGTTTAGAAATTCAGTTGGGAAATTAACGGCTTGGTTTTTCCGTAGAAACAGGAAGTAAAGAACCAATTTTATGGTAAACTTGGCCCTGAATCTTGAAGGTAGAATTAAATGTGCGTCCAAGGCCATCCGTATTGCTAATGATGTTGGCGGCAAATGATGTCATTTGGGAGCAATTATTAAATTTTCTTATTTTTTTAAGAAATAATTTTGACTCGGCGGTATTGCCATCCATTAAATTTTTTAATGGGTCTGGTGGTAGGTTCAATGATGGCAATACAACTTTTCCTGAAGAGCAGCACATTCCAGGTGGCTCATTTTTAAACTTCAATGCATGACAGTGCACACATTCCTTGTCCATGCTTAAAATATTTATTTTGGGGTTTGCGCAATATTCTGTTTCTGGACTATATTCAAAAGCAATTCGATGAAATGAGGATAAAGACTTGGCTCTTTCAATCTGCATACGGCTTCTGTTACCCAACTGGCTTAAAGTACGATTTAAATCTGATGCGCGGTTACGTGATGTGAGTCTCGTTATCCGCATAGTGGCCAATCGTTGCATACGGTGTTCATTTGTTTCAGCTTGGCGACGTACAGCACTTGATTCACGTTCGTTTTCTCGACGTTGGGATTGTTGTTCTGGTGTTAATTGATTTCGTATTCTTTGGGTACCTGAAGCATTTCTAGTAGCGCGGCCAATATTACCACGACGTCTTAAAGGCATTTTAAAGCTTCTGTTTTATAAAAATAATTCTTTTAGCACATATTAAATAATAAAATAATTCTAAATTATATTATATGACATTATTTGAAGTAAACAGAAAAGTAAATAATGAAAACTGAAAAGCCAATCTATATATATTCGTTTATGTCGTACTTGGGAACTTTTCATCGTTATCAAAATGTTATTAAAATTTAATTGAATTCAAATTTTTTGGCAATAGTATTTGTGTTACTTATATTATAATAATAAAATCATACGAAAAATAATAACTTCTATGAATGGTTAATATTTAAATTTAAACTTTGTCAGCAACTTTAGTTTTATGTACATAATATATGTTGCGAATTTGAGCTAAATTGGACCGTAAATAAATTTTTTGGGAAAATCTCGACCCCAGCGCCACCTATCGGGTACAAAAAAAGGTTATGCAAATCGGAGAACCAAAGGAACATATGGTATGAATACGAAGTCGCTAGCATTAGTGGTTCAACAGTTATTAGAGTACCAACATACGCACCAACGTTTTTATATATTAAGAAGATATATGAAATCATGTTACTTAACATATAAAATATGCCACATATACGGTAATATCAATCGATATATATTAATATCAAAAATGTTTAAAAACCCAAATCAAAGATCAAATTATATATGAAACAAAAATTAAATTAAAAATCACATATATCCATATTATGCTATACAAAGCTATATGTTTTCTTATAACATTATATTAAACAAGATATGATTGTAGAGTTGGGCATTCTAGTTCATAGTTTATCTCGTTTCTATATATATTTAAATACACCATTTCCACTTGTTATGCAAAAAATTACACATCAATTTAAAAGAAATATTAATTGTAATTTTAAAATGTATTGGAAGTTTTTTTTAATTTTTTTTTAATGCGAAGTAAAGTCTGCCCTTATGAAATCAGCAATATACAATTTTTTAGCAAAAACTTCTGTTGATTTTAACAAAATAAACTGTTATTTGCATTCTACTAAATTTGAGATACACTAAAAAAAAAGTCAGGATGTTGCTTGCAAAAAAATTAGCGAGCTGATTTTTGGCAACAAAATTAGTAGATTCAGCAAAAGTTTTGCTAACACTTAGTTGATTTAAAATTAAAAAAATCTTGCGAAAAGTTAAAAAAAATTATTGCTGAATATTAGTAGATTGATAATAACTCATAAAATGTGTAGAAAAATTATACTTTAGTTAATTTATTTGCTGAAAATCTTAAAATTTTTTGTTATTCTTTTAAAACTAATTTGCAATACGTTAGAAACTATAAAAATTTTCAAAATCCCACATTGACGACACGAATTAATTTTATATCTGAAAATATATAGAAATAATGCTGGTGGATTGGGCTGAGGCTGGAGGATTGGGCTAACACCATGCATAGGACCATCTGGGAGAATGCGGGTGTTGGCAGGACCACGGGGATTCTCTGGGGAAACCCGGATTCTCTGGGGAAACCCGGGAGGACGAGGAGACCTTGGAACACTATCTCTGTGAATGCCCGGCATTTGCCGGGATCCGGGTCGAAATACTATCCAGAGACCCAATATCCACATTGGGGGATCTTAGGGGGATAGGAAGTTGAGGAATTTCGTCAGTGCGACGTAGTTCCTTTGTTAGAAATATGACATGGGACCGATTTTTAGAGCGCACAACAAGCCGACTCTCTGGCTTAGGTGTTAGTCCTCAGGGACTTGAGTCGGATTAGGGAAGCATTTCCCTTCTCCTAATCCTCTTTTCGACCTAACCTAACCCTAATATAGAAATAATTATATGTAACATAAACAAATTATCTTTCAACTGCTTACATCAATGGTTGTCTAAAAGATGGCATCTTTCTAGAAACGAAACAAAACTAAATAACAAAAAAATGAAATATACAATCCTTGTTTTGCAATAAGAAAAAGGAAACACAAAATTACGTAAGATGTGTGTCCTTGTCTTTCGCTTTAGTCTGTCTACCTAAACATATATTTGTTTGCAATTTGACCACACTACATTAATAGTCACTATAATCACTTAGTTTACAAATACACATTTAATCTTTATTAAATTTAAATATTTTATTTTCTCTCTAATTTAATTAATAGACAACTAATTTGACAAACCGATGACAACACAAAATTTAAGTTTTTTTTAATCTGCAATTTATATGTATACGATACACATTGCTGCACACAGAGAAATAAAGTGCCAACCGAATTTAAAAGTGTATTTTAATGGTAACAACTAATAAATTTAGTTAGTACAATGATATTTACATTAGCTTTATGAATATTTTGGGTGTTGCAACCGACTGAAATTCGTAATAACCGAAATTGAGTCTTAGTAACCGAATTTAAGTTGGCAAATAGCTAAATTTTTCTCTGTGTGTGGCGTCCTTTTGTTTTATTATGTATGAAAAACAAAAACCTTCTTATTACAAGAGTTGTACTTTTTAGTATCATTTGCCTCGTATCTACTACATCTTGGTATGCCGTAGTTGTAGTCCACACTTTTAATGTGCCTATCAGCACAATTTTTTTTTAGCAAAATAAATTAGTAAAACATTAGTAAAATATTAGTTAAATATAAATTAAAAACAGTTAAGTGATGAATAAGTGTAACTAAAATTTTAGCTAAAAACATAATTTCAGAAAAAAATTTGCTGAAAAATAGTATACTTGATTTACAAGACGTTTTACTAACTTTTCCACGTTTTTTTTGTGTAAATATAGCAACAATTTGTTAACTAAAATTCACATCGAATATAACTAAAGTAAAGTTAACAGATTTATTTTTGCTGTTGTTATTTTATTAATATTTAGCAAAAAAAAAAAAATCTGCTATATTTAGCAGCTTTTTCTGCAACGTCATTTTTAATTAATTTTTAGTAGCTTTTTCTGCTATTTTTACAGGTTTATTACTATGAGTGTATGGTTGACCAAAATTACTCTACAGAAAAGTAAAACATATTTTTCTAGTAACAGTAACAAACTAAACATTACGAAACTTCTGAGCACTATTTGAAAAAAAAACTTTTTTTGTCAAAAATCCACGTAAAATTTGTTTTTACTTATTTTTCCTACATTTAGCTCTTTAATGCGCAGTGAATGAGTGGTATTCCTTCAACGAATTCGAAAAAGTGCCATATTCGGAACACCCTAGCGTACCTATTCTATTTGTTTTTAATTCTTTATCATTTTAATATTCTAAAATATTAATTTATTATTAAGACTTTGTTTTGTTCTATATTCTATTAAAAATTATCTATTTCCAATATTTACTCTTTTTTTTGTAATATTAAAAACTTTATGGTATCAATATTATTAATTAATTAGTATTTTTTTTTTTGGGGTTACATTATTTCAAAATAATTTCCTACAATTTTAGTTCTTTTTTAATATCTGTCTGCATACTTAGTGTTGGGAATCCGTTTAAAAACAAATTTTTAAATGGAATTATATTGGGATATAATTATAGCATTTATTTGCATTGTGATTTTGGCTGTTATTTTTGTATTTCTGGCATTATATCTAAGACGAAGAACACTTAAATTACAGGAAAATAATCAACAGACACAAAATGCTGCATTTTAAATATTAAATTCTAAATTTCAGTACGTACCAATTTATACTAAGGATTTTTAAATGTAAAATATTTTGGATTGAAAATTATTTTTAAACTGTTAGATTATAATAACTTTTCTTACAGAAAATTTATCAGACAGAAAAACTTTAAATGCACTCAAAAAAGATTCACAATTACTACGGCCTGGATTCTATATTCCACTACGAAGTGAAAGTGGAATCGTTTTTAATTCCACATTTTCAATTCCGCTGTGTTCTGAAAAACGAGTGAATCGTTTTTTTTCACGACGATTTCATTTTCATTTTGTTCTTAGCAACAACATAAAACAATGCGGGAAAAAACAAATTATCACTTAAAGTGAATGAAATTGCAATAAAGAAGAGTGCATTTTTTAACAAAAATAAAAATTAAACAAAAAAATACTTATTTTTAAAATAATATAAAATGAGTTTCGCAACTGTGATTTCCTGGTATTTAATTAAAAAAGAAAAACAAAGAAAGGAAAATCTAAATAGTAACAGGCTTCGTGACTGTTCAAATCCTTTGGAACTACCAGAAAAATCGTAAGACAATAATTAAAACTGAGTCGCAACTGTTTAAAATTAATAAAAAAAATAGTTTTATTGCGTATTTTAGATTAAATAAGTATGCATTTATGATGGTTTTAGAAGAATTACCACCAATGGCTAAAAAGACAAGCATTCCAATTATTTTGCAATTGGGCACATCACTACGCTACTTAGGAAAAGGAATTTACCAACAAATGATCGCAAAAGACTTCAATCTAGCAGTGGAAAGAAGTACAGCGTCAAAAATTTTTACAAATATTTGTAATGTTTTGAAAACTGTCATATGCCCAAAATGAATTAGATTTCAAAGAAGTCGCGAAGAAATTGAGAAATCAAAAAGAGAAATCAAAAAGGGAAATCAAAAAGGGAAATCATCGGTTGCGGTTCCTCATTTTCTATATTTTCAGTACCTTCGTAATTTTTATTTAATTTTGTAAAATCACTTTTACTACATTGTCGGAACTGGTGCCATCTAAGTTTGACAATTCAGTAGATGAATTTGTGGTTGTTTACCCTTTGCTAGTCGTCCCGAATGATTTAGCAGCTGGAACGCCTTCGACTGCTGTATAAAGGCCAGAAAGTTTGGCAACTGAAACTTCTTTGGACGATATGTGTTGGATATTATTGGGTCCTCCAACTGTTGCCGTTACCTCTGCTCTATTTTCGGCCAATTTTTTACGAATGGTAGCCTTCCAATCAGCCCAAGCCTTTTTCCAACCAGTTGCACCGTTTTCTGGAGGTCCTAAGCTGTTTAATGTACTTGCTAAGTCCTTCCACAACTGGTCTTCAACTGTTTTGTCGCCCCTCTAAAAACCTTTGGCAAACCAGATTTTTTTTCCATGAATGTTAAAAATGGGACCTCTTGTTCCGGATTCATGTGTTTTCCCGTAAAAAATACAACACTTTTTCAGTTAACTAAACGTATATTAACAACATATCACTTTTACTTACATTGTTTGATTTTTTTTTACGTTTAATATTCAAAATAATTTTATTTTCTAAAAAGTTTGGTTTTTCACTCAGTTAACGAATACAGTTTTACAATTACTTTTTTTATAGTGAAATTGTTTTATAGAACACATCAAATCACTTTAATTCCACTAGAAACAAAATGAAAATGAAATTTTTCTTTTCAAATCACTTATGTAGAATTGGGAACACAAATTGAGCGGAAGTTTCACTTTCACTTCATTTTCGGAATGTAGAACCCATGCGTACATGACAGTTGTTTATGTAGTAATCAGTAGTTGTTGTATGACAGTTATTTAAAAAAACAACTGAAGAAGAGTTCTGTATATTTGTAGCAGTTATTTTAAACAGTTTTAGTTTTTTAACAAACAACTACATAAAAAGTAGTAGTTTTTAAATATATTTTTAAAATACCGAAAAAAGAACTGTTAAAAAGCAGTAGTTTTTACCAATTTTTTCAGTTGTTTAAAAACGTTTAAAGTAAAAAATTGTAAATTAGGTTTACTGCAGCCAAAAAGTGTCCCATCAATTATTAGCAACTGAAATCGGACCAGACGATCACAGGGAACCTGTACCGAACACAATTAATTCAAAAAACGACCAGAATATGCGACAAATTCACAAATTTGCCAAAAATCCCAAATTTTTAAGTTATACACCTCCGTTTTTAGGCGCACTTTTTTTACAAATACATAGTCTACTTTGTATTTTCGCTATAGAAATTGAAATTTTTCAGCAAATGCCGCTTAAATTTGTCAATTTATAAAATCTATTATGTCCAGTTTAGTTTATCCCTGAACAGATTTTTTTCAACAGATTCCACTTAAATTTTTAGAAGATCGCCCTCCAAAAGATCGCCTTTCGTTTTTCTAAATTGAACTAGTTTTTTTATTGAAACTTCTTATTTGAGTGTATGAAATTTTTAATAAATATATTTGTGAGATTTTATTTGTTCGGTTTGAGATCATGACAAATTTTTCTCTAAATTAACAGAAAAATTATAATTTTTATATGATAATTTACTTTGACTATTAGAAAAAAAAAACACAGAAAAAGTTATTAGACACTAGCGTGAATGGAATGCATTTTATGACCCACTACGGTCTTCATCAACATTCTTCGTGCCATTTAGTGTTAATCGTAAATATCTTCTATTTAACTCACACGTTAAAGGAATTGGGTGACTTTAAATCCCACATTACTCTGTGTGTTGAGTTAGAATGAAATTTACCACGAACGATTTCTATTTATAGTGTGTTTGTTTTTCTCTAGTCATTATCATAATTGCCAGTTTAACTTTCAGTTAAAACTTTTAATGGCAATTCTTTTCTCTAATGTCATCATATACTATCCTTCTACATAAGCAAAGCATATCAACAAACATTAAAGATTTTTTTTGTTAATACATATGTCGAGCATATACATTAAACGATTTCTACACTGTACCTGGTGAGTGGTTTAATAGTGAATTTTATCGTTGATCTATAAGTTTATGTGTGAGATTTTATTTGTTCGGTATGATTTTTTATAAAATCTCCCATTAATTTGATGAAACATTTCTATGACGATTTTTACTGCAACTTCGTTTAATATATTTAGGTATTTCTGTGAAGTCGGTAAGAGCACTTGTAGATCGTCGTCTTTCGAAAAGAAACAAAGTCAAAGCAACAATGGCAATGCACTGAATTCAGACATTTTGTAATTTTTTATGAAGTCGAATTCATTAGTTTTATTTAAATCTTATTTTGAAATGAACGAGTTCAATGTACATTGAATGGCACGCGTCTATGGAAACTTTTCATTTAATTAACACCCAGAGAAAACCGGGAATATGTTTAATCAATTTTCGTCCAATGTTACCATTTCATTAATATTTATAAACATTTCATTAACAACAAGAATTTTTTTTAAAGAAAATCAACACAGGAAATTCTTCCTATTTATTAATGCCGTTGCTTTCCTTGGAAAGTGGATAGTGTAGAGATGAAAGGCAGGGAAAGTTGAAGGGCTTCAAACATGGCAACACTGTAATTGCGCTATATAAGTATTAGAACAGTTGTTGCTCCCCACCTAATGGAGGGCTGCCGAACTTATTGAATCTTTGATTCATAGCCCTGATTCATTATTTTACTTCGGTGAGGTTGAGTCTTATGGGAACACCGAAGGTGGGCGCTGCGTTACATATGAGGGATACAAAAATCATATTATTTTAATAAATTGATATTGTCGTCACCAGGAATCGAACCCGGGACCATATGTGTAACAGTCCAACGCGCTAACCATTACACCACAACGCCACACAATTTCATAAATATGTTCAAGCTTTTTCTTTTAGTGTATTTTAATAAACAATCTAGACAATTTCGTTATATTTATTAAAAATTTCGTTCCCTCTACGAAAAAAAAATTCATTAAAAAGCTAATTTCATAAAAACTATGCAGCTTTTCATTAAATAAAAAAAAAAATCGTTCACTTTGTAAAGAAAAGCTTTATTAAATTAATTAAAACTTGAGTCCAATAATATCTCTGTATTTTTATGACTTTTATATGACAATGGCCTTTAGAAAAAGCTGCATGCTCCCCAATTAATTTTAAATATCTCTTAAAATGGAGGTATACCGACCCGGGCAGTCATATTTTAATGAACATTTAAGTATTTTTGTTATTTAAGAAAATGGGTTTTGAGTAACACTAAATCTGGCGTTTTATTAAGGAATTTTAGTTGCATTAAGCTAAAAATAATGCATAGATATGCTTATTTAATGTAATCGAGGGGTTGTCTGAGCTTTTTTCGATATTTGAAATCTTTCGGTTTCTCCCAAAAAGCCTTTTTCCCCTATACTATTTTAAATAATTAAAAAATGTGACAACTCTGGGTATCAAAATTTTGGTTTTCTGAGTACTTTAATCCTGCGTACAAATAAATCTAGTTTTCGAAATTTACAAAAAGTTCTTGTAATACAAAAACAAATTAATTTTTAACCTTACCCATACTCTATATTTCTTCATTAGGATATTGTCCTAACAAATAATCTATAGAGTTTTTTTTTTTCAAATTTATTATTTGACCCTTTCAGGAGTGTGTTGATAGATCTATTTCGGGAATTTTCTAGGTTCCCATCATCAGAACACGTTTTGAAAGCGGTAACAATCCCATGCCAAACGTCAAACATTCATATGAACTAGTTTACTCACTACATGAGAACTAATATACATATGAGTTTGAAGTTAAAGATTATAACCATTGATCAAAAAAATAAATTGAAAACTTGTTTGATGTGCAAGGTCCACCTTTGGTGGATATTCAATACACGTTTTTTGTTTTTCTCTCCTTTTTATATTTTGTTTAGTTTGTAAACAAAACAGGGGAAGTAAACTAGGTGGTACTTTGCCTTTTATACAAGTTTGTTATAAAATGCAAAGTACCGCCTAGTTTACTTCCCCTGTTTTGTTTACAAGATTGTTACCCGCTTTCAAAACGTGTTCTGATGATGGGAACCTTGAAAATTCCCGAAGTAGATCTATCAACACACTCCTGAAAGGGTCAAATAATAAATTTGAAAACAAAAAAACTCTATAGATTATTTGTTAGGACAATATCCTAATGAAGAAATATAGAGTATGGCCTCGAACTTGATTAATTTTCATTTCATGGCACAATTAAAGGTCGAAAAAAACATAATTTTTATTTTTAATAAAAATTATAACAAACTTTTTTAACCTTACCTTTTAACCCTTACACGTGAGATTGGGCAGCTAAATATAATACGTGTCTTTTTTTTTTTGCTCCTTTACAACATATCCAAAGTTCATTAAAATCTACGAGTTAGGGTCTGGATACCTACCTCCCTTGTAAATCTTTTTAGATTACCATTAGCATAATATGTAGGTACTAACTACACTTATACTTATCAGTCGGTTGAGTTTTAAGTTAGCGCAATTTAATCAACATTAAATTTGACATATTTTTTAAGTGCAACAAATCAGAATAATCCGTTTAAAATGAACTCCAACTGACCAGACAAATCAGTTCCTTATAGTCGTGATTCGTATTAACCGGGGTTCAGTTTGTTTAATGTTTTTTTTTTTTTGATTGCACTGTGCAGCAAATTTGCGGTCGTCGCCATCATTTTTATGGCCTCTTGAAATTGGGCTATTTTTGTAAATTTTTCGCAATATGAGCGAAAATTAAAATTATTGGAATGTAATTGCGTGCACTTATTATTCCATTGAACCCAATGTGTAAAATATATTTTTTCAACAAATAGTAGGCACGGTCAACTATAAAGAAACCCTCAATTTTGGCAGACATACATTTATTGTGTTTTTGGGAACAATCGCAAAAAATTTTAGATCAAATGCACCTGAAAGTTAATTTTATGAAAATTTATTTTCGGAATTTATTCTGAATATTTTCTTATGTTTTCTTACGCTTGAAAGGAATAGAATTAAGTCAAATTTAATAAGGGATCTTTAAACTCAAAATAGTTTGAAGTTTATATTAGCCCAACTAACAAAGAAAACACAAAAAATTTGGGAAGAATTTTCTTTTTTTTCTCAACATAATCTCCTTTTAGCTCGATACACAGTAGCTTCGATACACTGTTTATGGTACTCGTATGAACTGTCTAGCTCCTTAAAATAGACAGACTCCACCTTTTCATTGCTAGCAACTCTTTTACCACCGAGTTATTTTTTCAAGTTTTGAACTAAAAAATAATCCAAAGGAACACTTAGGAAATTATGTTGGTAAAGACGACAGCAATTGCAATCAAAAACAAATGAAATTTCATTTAAAAAAGGACGACTTACATTTCATTAAATTCAACTAACATTGTCATTTGTTTTTTAATGTTCAAAAAATGACTAACATTGTAGTAAAAATGAACCACATGGTAGTAAAAAAAAAACCAAAATTTTTTTTTTTTATTTTTTTAAATAACAAAAAACAACTGTAAAAAATTAATGTAAAATCATAAAACAGTCATTTGATGTAAGTTGTTTTTTTAAATGAACTACAATGTTAGTTAAATATTTTATTTGTTCTACAAATGACTTACATTTACATTAAAAATAACGAATCTGTATTACAACCCAAACAACTACATATTTTTAAAGCAGAAGTTCCCTGAGTGAAGCTAAATCTGTCAAAAAAGGTTCGCGATGAAGCAATTCTAACTTTAAGTCGTTGATTTTGGCCATCGCAATAGGGGTTGTGTGAACTGGTGCATTGTATTGATGAAACAACATTTTCTTTTTCGCCAAATGCTGCATTTTCCCCCCTTAATTTCATACTACTCGACGTAGACTTTCCTTTTTGAAAATGAACAATAAAAATTATACCATGCTGTGCGCCCCGGTGGGCTAGTTGGTAGCGTGCCGGCTTATCAGTGCGAGGGTCGTGGGTTCGATTCCCACCAGAGGCACTGGTCTGTTTTCGCTACAACGCGCCGAAGGCCATAGTAGCTAGCGCTCGGTTAGGGTAATAGTATATAATTTGTAATTATATGATTATTAATTAATAAAAAAAAAAAAATTATACCATGCGCATCCCAAAAAACAGACGACATGACCTTAGTCCACTACTTTGACAATTCCTTTGTCTCAGGTGTGTTCCATGTCTCATCCATGGTTATGAATCGACGCAAAAACTCGTTTCTGGCGTGAACGCCTCAGTTGGTGGACCACTATGGTGATCGTCTTAGCAGCTCGTACGGCCTCGTTTATACTCAACTGTACTGAGACCTTTCAAATGAAGGCATTGAATTACATAACGGTGACTAATTTTTTTCATGTTTACAAATTCACTGAGATCGTTTATTTTTGATGGCTCCTAAAAAAATACTAAACAATGTTGCGCATTGAAACTTAAAACATATGTTTTAGAAGGTTGCCACTTTTCACCACTTACGTCAGGTCGACTAATTTTGGGACCGCCCTCGTAACATAAATGATAAATCACTTAAAATCCGGTATACTTACTTTTCATTTAAATCAAATGTTTTTTGTTATATTGTTTATATGACTAACCAATCCGTAAGAACAAATTAATTGTAAGTTGAAATTTTTTTTCAAATTTTACCTATAAGTCAGTAAAAATAAATGTTATATTCAGTTATTTGAAATTATTTCAGTTTGTTGTTTGTTTGTTTTTTTTTTTTTTCCTCTACAAAATGTAGACACACACACTACATACACATCTTGTTTGATTCGCTGTAGTATTTGTATATACAATTTCTTGTAATTTGAATTGAAAAAATTTTGTAATATAAACAAACCTTTTCAATAAAAAAACAGACTGGAATTTTGTGAAGAAGCCAACAACAAATAAAAATTTCAATTAATGATAACTGTAAAGGAAACAAATAAACCACAATATTCCGTTTTTGGGGTTAAATTTGTATGAAACTTTAAATAATTGAAAATTAAAAAATTAAACTAAAAAATCGTACATATAAAAAAGTTGATAGAAATATTTATTTAAAAAATAAATTAAGGTGCCTTTAGTTATTTTTAACTCAACTGAAAACTTTTTGGGTTAAAGTGTGTCTAACCTTCATATAATGACAATCGTAATTAATTTTATTACAATTAATTACTTACGATTTTTCAGTTAGAATTTTACATTAAAAATAAGAACAAAACATTTTTATTGAAAAATGTAAAGGACCCAATGGATATGCTAAACTGCCGCAGTTTCGTCCCCTCCAAGAACTCGTCAGTGGTTAATTTATGTGTCAATTGAACAAAGTATTTTATATTGATAAAATGTTAACTTTTTTATTAAACTACAAACAGTAAACTACATAATATCCTGAGTGTATTTTAACAACAAATTTCATTAAGTGTTTCAATTTTACCTTATTTTACGCAGTGCTCTCTCTCTTTCCATGTGTAGTTTAAATTCTAGTCACCTTTGTGACAATTTTCAAAATTTCCAGCTCTCATCAACTTCGAAAAGACCTCGAACCCCACATAGTTTAAAATATTTTTGTTTCGTGCATGTGAACATAATGGCGACTATGAAATTACAATTGCAATTAAACTCCTAACACATTTTTTTTTTAAATAAAACTACTTCAAGAAGTAGTAGCAAAATAACGAAAAATTAAGTCCGAAAATTAATTCCACTACTCAGTAGTCCATACAACAGGCTTTCTAATGCATTTGATCTAGAATTGTTTGAAATTGTTCCGAAAAAGGCAATAAATGTAGGTCTACCAAAAATCTATGATTTCTGTGTAACTAACTTTGCAAAACCATTTGGCGATTTTGTTTATTCATTGGTCTACTGTCATTTCATATTGATGTTATCGATCGATTTTTGAAAATTTTTAAAAAGAAAATTAAAAAATGATGTGATTCTTTGACTGGATTTCTGAAATTAGTTATTTTTGGCGATACATTTAAAGAAATTTTTCTTATTTCTTTTGTTTTTTTTTAACGAAAAGTGTTACCAAAACTTCGGGACTTACAAATTAGTTCCTATCAACAGAAAATACGTCTTACCGATTTCGTTTTAAACAAATTTTACTGTATACCAAAAATTTATAAATGCAACGATAAAGATATCTCAGTTATTTTATATTTATTGGTTTATACATATGGGGCGTTTCATCTCAAGTGACCCAACTTTTGAAACCGATGTCTTTCGATCGGGATGAAATTTGCACCAAGGTTAGTCCTATTGGATAGTAGTTTAGACACAATATTTCAACAAGATCTAACTCTCTGAGTTAGAGGTGGTCAAAATTTAACATTTTGGATAAACTGGTGTTTTTTCTCATCCATGTAACTTCCCTGCAGGAACTTCCCAATGTCTGCATATGGTCCCATAAGAACTACCTAGTCACTAGTGAATCTATGTTTCTAATGTCTACATATGGGGCCATAAGAACTACCTAGTCACTAGTGAATCTTTGGTTCCAATGTCTGTATATGGTCGCATAAGAACTACCTATTCACTACCTAGTCAATAGTTCTAATGTCACTAGTGATTTTCAATGACACGTACATGTTAAATGTCTATAGCAAATAACATTGCCTGGGGAATATTTGGTTAGTAGTACTGGTGTCACAGTCAATAGTGAATCAATACTTTGTCACTATTGACATTTCCTGCAGGGTTATTACCTATTGTTCTTAGCAAAATTTGTACTAAATAGTTTAGATAGCTATTTCTTCAATCTTTTGAAAATAAAAAATTTTTTTTTTTTACTTTTTTTTCAAAATCAAAAATTTTTTTGACTTTTTCAAAATATTCCCATTTTTTTTTGCTCAAAAGAAAGCTTAGGTATTTTCCTTTACGAGCTTTTTGATCGCTTAGTGGGATGTGAGTGGGATATCTATCAAAATAAATGTTTTGTAACTCAAGACAAAGGTTTTTTTAATTTTTAGCATATGCACTATTTTGAATTATTTCCTATTTGTGTGTAAGTGTTTCTAAAACCTTAAAAATAAAAATTCTACTGAGAAACTAGACAAATTTGAATATTGGCTTCAGACTGAATTTGAATCTTCGCTTCAGACTGGAAGATGCACATTGAAAACAATCATTTAAATTTGGATGATTTTGTGGAAGAAATGTCCACAGGACTGCTAAATTTGAGAACCCATGACTTTAGTCAAAGAGCAATGGCCATTCTTTAAGGATTTGCAAATACATTTGAAGTCTGGTGAATTCGGTATTTCTTATGATTTCGCAGAGAACTATAAATATGTTCTTCAGGATGCCATAAAGACCTAAGCTTTCTTTTGAGCAAAAAAAAAAAAATGGGCATATTTTGAAAAAAAAAACGTCAAAAAAGTTTTTGATTTTGAAAAAAAATTAGTGAAAAAAAAATTTTTTTTTAATATTTTTTTTCGAAAGATTGAAGAAATAGCTATCTAAACTATTTAGAACAAATTTTGCTAAGAACAATAGGTAATAAGTTACATGGATGAGAAAAAACACCTGTTTGGCCAAAATTTCAAATTTTGACCCCCTCTAACTCAGAGAGTTCTTGACCGATCTTGCTGAAACATTGTGTCTCAACTACTATCCAATTGAACTAACCTTGGTAAAAATGTCATCCCGATCGGAAGACATCCGTTTCAAAAGTTGGGTCACTTGAGATGAAACGCCCCCATATATCAAGTGTAAAATATCGTTTTGAAAATGACTTTTCATATTTTATTACTAAAGTAGTTTAAAGTCAGCCATCTGACGTTAAAGTTTATTATTATTTTAATAAATAAATTGACATGTTAATGTCTCATAATTTATATTGTTTCATAAAGAATAATAAAAATAAACACTGGCTTCTGTCTTAATTTTAATAATATGTATTTCTTTAAGTGTATTTATAGTAACTGCCATAACTTCGTGTTTTATTAAAACATGTAGACGAAAACAACGTCAATTGGAAAATTCCAAAAATTTTGGTAAACCGTTTTATATATATTTTTTTTTTATAATGTTATAAATTTACTATACAATATTGACGCAAATCATTTGTAATCATTTTAATCATACTATAAATCTTTGTTTAACGTAATTCAGAATTGATTAACAGTTTTGCAAAAAAAAAACGTATTAAAAACGTGAATATTGCGTATTTCAAAAAAAAATATGAGGAGGAAAATGGGAAAAGTGGATGGAAGGGGAGAAAAATTTTAAGACTATAGTCTTCTGACTTGTTTACACTTATGTACTTAATACAGTAAAACTCGCTTAAGACGCACTCGGTTAAGACGAACCCTCGGTTAATACGAACTAATTTAAAAGTCCCGACGTTTTGGCAACAATTTTCATATAAAATACATCTTTTAATAGTGCGCCCCGGTAGGCTAGTTGGTAGCGTGCTGGCTTATCAGTGCAGGGGTCGTGGGTTCGATTCCCACCAGAGGCACTGGTCTGTTTTCGCTACAACACGCCGAAAGCCATAGTAGCTAGTGCTCAGTTATGTTAATAGTATCTGATTTGTAATTATAATATAAATTAATAAAATAAAAAACAAAAAAATACATCTTTTAATACTAACTCGGTTAATACGAACCCTCGGTTATTACGAACTGTTTTAAGCAGTCCTAAAACTCGTTTTCATACAAATGACCATATTCAGTACACTCTATCCGTTTAATGGGATAGACCTAGTATGAATTTCATATCCGTGGATGACTTTCTAGATGCTAATATTTTGACGTCACATACTTTATCAGGTGAAGAAATATTGTAAATTGTTAATCCTGAAGATGTTGAAAAGTTGTCAAGTGATATATTCGAACATCGTGTGCCGAAGAAGCTGACAATCATATTTTGGTAATCGAAAAACTTATAACGAATGAAATCGTTAATTCATTCATTCAGAGAAAAATAACAGATTTTTTTTTTTTTAAATGAAGAATTTTAATTGAACTAATTTTGTTGGTCGAACTAATTTTGTTGGTCCCTCGGAGTTCGTCTTAACCGGGTTTTACTGTAAATAAATAAATAAATATCTGATTTTAATTCTTATACACACAATACTTGCAAAAAAATTTTTTTGGGATGTCAGTTAAACTTTGTTTAGTTAAACCAAAAACAAATTTCATCAGCTATTACTATCCCGTCCCTGGAATACCCGCACCATAATATAAACATTAGAGCGGCATTTTTTTTAACTTTCGATTTTTATCAATTATTTCACCACCTAAAAGTTAGGTGGTGCGAATTTCAGAAAAATCGGCTGGCATTAACCCGTAGCGGCCTGTTAACAAAGTTTTCGATTTTTTGAAATTTTTCTTTAACTGCACTCAGGGAACTGCTGTATTAAAATTATGTAGTTGTTTGGGTTGTAATACAGTTTCTTTATTTTAATGTAAATGTCAGTAATTTTTAGAAAAAATTAAATTTTTTACAAACCTTGTAGTTCATTTAAAAAAACAAACCACTTAAATGACTGTTATATGATTTTACATTCATTTTTTACAGTAGTTTTTTGTAATTAATTGTCTTAGCTATCTTCTGCACTTACAATTAAATGTAAAATCGACCCCGTGTAATTGAAACTGGTTTTAAGCCACAGCAAAAATCGACCTTACTTTAGATCAAGCGGTTAAAGCGCCTGTCTAAAGTGTAGTGCGAAGTGCATGTGGCAAAGAAAGCAGGTTCAAGCCACGGTCAGGATTGCATTTAATAAATAAAAATTTCATATAGATGCAATCAAACAATAAAAACCATAACAAATAATTACAGTATTGTCAAAAGGATTACTGATGAAGGTTGTGTTACCAGAAACTGCGCAGTCTAATTCAATAAAAATTTACAATGTAGTTATGATTTTTAGAAAAGTATGCTTAATCTTCTCTACCACGCCTATCTCAAACAATTGAAAATATGTGCATATTAATTATAGTATTAATTGCACACTGTCTAAGAAGACGATGAATAAAATTCAAAAAATCCCCCAAAAAGAAAAAATGTTTGTTTATTTTTTACTAACATGTGTGGTTCATTTTTACTACAATTGTTAGTAATTTTTGTAACATTAAAACACAAATGACAATGTTAGTTGAATTTACTGAAATGTTAGTCGTCATTTCTTTAGGTGAAACTACATTTGCAGTGGTCTTTACCTACATAGTATTCTAAGTGTGCTTGAATAAATATATATCTTGCGAAATATAGTTCTTAATTAATTTTGGCATGGTAAGCAGGAATATTTAAAAAATTTTGAAATCGGGCTAAAAATGGAGTTTTTTTCTTCCATTCAAAAAATTTTTTAAAAAGGATCTTAAATTTTTTTATTTCTGCACTAGCAAAGTAAACAGAACTACTTTTCACTTGAGCATAATTATGTCAATATTTGTCAAAGGATAACTTGTAAATTTACCTACAAATATCTCGGAAAAACAGAAAATTTACGTAGTAAAATTAATATGCTTTTAAATTTTATACACATGATTATTGAAGGAATATTTACTTTAACTTTTGATTTTCATTTATTATTGTTTTGATCGTTGAAGCACTAGGTCCAGTGGGTTTGTGATGCGAAATTTAGGAAAACTCTGATAACTTAACCCTTATCGACCTGCGCTCACAATCTCTGATATATGGAAAAACAATTAAAATTAATTTAAAAATTAATTTTGTGATATATCATCTATAATTTAAACAAAATTATGATCTATATGCATGTTTTATGCAGTATTTAAATGCAAAAACAAAAAATTCTAAGATAATTTTTAAAAAATTTCTAGAATAGAAAATTAAATGGTAATATCTCGAAAAAGTTTAGTATGATTTCAAAAATTTAAATATATTGTGCTCATCATGCCAAGATTAATAAAAAGTTATGTGTCGCAAGACATACTTTTATTAAAGCAATTTAAGAAAAACTTTCAAAAATCGAAAATTTTGGTAGCGGGTTGCAGCTGTTTAAAGCTATACGATTTTTTCTGAAATTATTACCAATTAACTTTTAGACCTAATACTACAATAATCTGAGCAATTAATTGAAATTTTTCAAAAAAAGTAATTCTTCATACAAAAAAATGCCGCTCTAATACAGTGTTGCCAAGTATTTTTTTACAACTCTCCCTAAATTGTCCAAAAAAAACTCCCTAGATTTACTCCACTACCAAAAAAATACCCCTAAAAATTATTTTTCCTAAAATCCTTGCTAAAAGTTAATAAATTATTGCTAAATATTAGCAAACTGAAAAAAACTCAAAAAAAATTGTAGAAAAATTATACTTTAGTAAATTTATTTGTTGAAAATCTTAAATTTTTTTTTCTTATTCTTTTAAAAATAATTTACAATACGTTACGAAATAATCCCACATTGACGACAAGAATTAATTTAATACCTGAAAATATATAGAAATAATTATATATAACAAATTATCTTTCAGCTACTTATTTAAATCAATGGTTGTCTAAATGATGGCATCTAGAAACGAAACAAAAAGAAATAACAAAATCTGAAATCTACAACCCTTTTTTGCAATAAGAAAAAGGAAACATACAAAATTACGTAAGATGTGTGTCCTTGTCTTTCGCTTTAGTCTGTCTACCTGAAACTATATTTTTTGCAATTTGACCACACTATAGTCACTGGAATCATTTTGTTTATAATAAACATTTAATCTTTATTAAATCTAAATGTTATATTTTGTCTTTAATTTAATTAATACACAATTATTTTGACAAGCCGTTGACAAAATTTAAGTTTTTTTAATCCGCAATTTATATGTATTCGATACACATTGTTGGCATCCTTTTGTTTTATTATGTATGAAAAACAGATACAAAAATCTTCCATAGTTGATTTTTTTATATGTCTTGCAAGAGTTGTACATTTTAGTATCATTTTTCCCGTATCTACTACATCTACTTCATTCTGCGTATATCTTTCAATCTGGTTGTCGTCCACACGTTTAATGTGCTTGTCAGCATAATTTTTTAGCAAAATAAATTACATAGTAAAATTTTAGTAAAACAATTAGTAAAATTTTAGTAAAACATTAGTTCAAAACAGTTAAGTGCTGAATAAGTATAACTAAAATTCTAGCTGAAAACACAATTTGAGCAAAAAATTTGCTGGAAAATAGTATACTTGATTTACAAGACGTTTTAGTAACTTTTCTACTAATTTTTTTTAGTGCAATTATATTATTTTTTTTTTGCATGTGTGCAGTTCAAGTGTAAAATTTGGTGACACGAAAGATGGTCAATAACTGCTCAAATTGTGGAAAGGAGAACTTTAATAACTCTTTTAAATACAGCTAAAATCGTTGGTGGCATATGTGCCCCAGTGGCGAAACCACCTCCCCCGTCTACCCTACACTGAAAGAAGTATCTGTATTATTTAAATGATTTTTTGCACAAAACAAATAAAGTTGCATCGAAACTCGTCCATTTATATATTGGTTATTCACGCTTATTTTAATTCTGAATAGTTAACTTTAACTTTTCCATTTAACAAAAGAAAATTTAAACAATTATATACAAACATTAACAAGTTTTGGGTTAATTAATAGTTAACTTAAAAACCATCAATATGAAACTCAGCCTTTTTGGTTATTTTTTTTTTTGTTTTTATAAAATGTTGAACATTGGGTTGTTAATTAAAACTTTATCTTATCTTTAGTAATACAAATTTCATTGTTTTGCTACTCTTCCGTAAATTAAATAGGGTTGTATTAACCCAATACCATTCACCCACAGCTACTCTAGAAGCAAATAATTCGAAACATACCTATAATCTTTGTTAACGATTTGCATCAATTTTATTTCAATTTAAGACTGTAACCTTTAAACAACACAACATTTTAAATTTATTTCAAGAATTAAATAAATATATATTTTAAGACTCAAGATTCTCATTAAGTTTATAAGTTTAAAAATATTTAGTTATTATTTATTTAAATTCAATTCTATAAAACGAACAAAAAATGTTTCGTGAAGTTACACATATTGACAACAGTCAAACGTCAACAATTATTGTTTGTGTTTTGTTTGCCATAGTTTTTCTGATATTTATGATCGTGATGTGCAAAGTTTATATTAAAAAAAGGAAACGGAACACTCATAGCCTATTTCCTGAAAGTAAGAAAAGTGCGCGTAATATATACGAACATAATTTAATCGTCATAATTTCAGTTGATGAAAAATAATGAAAATTTTCAGTAAATAAATAAAACGTTTCATCACAAAGTGAAGGAATAATTTCCCGTTAAAAAAAATGTATATGGTTCTTTATGTAGTCATATTAATTTCTATGTGACGCTATTTCATCCGAAATATGGGCCCATATAATTGTATCTCTTTGTATGACTTTAGATCTAATCTGATGCAATTAGATAAACGTAAAATACAATTTTACCCGAATTATGGCCCGATAGAATTGCATTAGATTGTATCAGTTTTGTATCTAATTGTATTAGTTTATATCTAAACTGTTAGTAAAATTGCAATAAATGTTACATTTTTGTATATGATTGTATTAAAATATACCCAATTTCATACAAATATATGTTCATCCTAACATAAGTTCATAAAATATATTAAGAAACATATTGCTTTTTTGCGGTTTTCAAAAGTTACGACATACAATTTTTTTTAAGTTTTAATGCACATTAGGGTGTCGCAAACGATGATGATAATAAATAAAAAAATTTAGAACTCTACTAGTATTTTTTATATGTTTGTACAAAAATGAGTTCAAGTTTGGTAATGCTGAGCATATTTTTGGAAATATATTTGTAAAATTCCCTTAGCGTAATTTTGGTCAACGACATCTTTCAACTTAAAATAAGAAATACATAAAATTGTTTTTTTCAAACTAAATGATGCAGTGGTGGACGAAAATAAATCTATGGAAATTATATAAATGTTTTTCCCATAATAAGAGTATGCTAAACATTTCCAAACTTTTAAAATCTATTTTGTCCAAAAATTTTAGAAATACGCTACGAAAGCCGCGGCTAGCAACTATAAGTATGTACCTTAAAAAAAGTTTTTGGTGTTTATCCATAAACAACTCAATAATACCTATCGTTTGAGTACGTGACGAAATTCGCAAATTTGATAAATTCGGGACTGGCTAATATACAGTTAACATATTTTAAAAGCGGCAATATTTAGTTTTTTTTATCCAAAATAAGATCTAACGATATATAACTATGAAGAGGTCAAGATATCGTTTTATCCAAAATGAAATACATTTTTTTGAATATTACACTATATATCTTTATATATAATTTAGATTTGTACATGTATTCATACATAATTAGATTAACCACATATAATTGTATATGTCATATACGATATGATATGGTCGATATGAATTAAGATGTAATTATATGTGGCACCATATTCAAAAATTCAGATTAAACACATTTTATATATAAACATTAGAGTTCGTCAGAAAAGTATAAAGTTTCTTGTTTTTGCAATAGCATCACGTTTTAAAATGTTTTGGCATGAATAAAAAAATGGTGTTATTATTTTTTTTAAATTAGAACTCCTTCCACTGGCGCGCGTCGGCCAAAAACGTTGATTTATGGGGCCTTTTAATGCAAAGCAGAAAGAGCTATATTTATATAACATTTTAATTCACCTTTCGATTCTAGCGCAAAAATTATTTAAAAAAAAAACTTTTTTCCTCCGTTTTTAAAGTGCACTATTTAGGAAATATAGTGGTCGGAAAAAAATTTTTTTTTCAAAAAAATTTTTAGCTGATAAAAAAAAAAATTCACGTTAAAAGTTATTAAGCTTTAAAATGTTGTCTTTACTAAAATGCAATATTTTATTGATTAACAATTTTTTAATCAATATATCGAAATGTTTGTGGCATTTTTCTTAGCTAAAAATATTTTTTTTATCGTGCTTGCTTAAAAAAATATTTTTATAATTTTTTTTTCAAAATTGATACCTTAAAAACTTTTAAGCACTTTGCGATATGTCAAAAATTTTGGGTAATACATTTTTATTGTGTGTGATTAAAATATTTATTTTTCTAAGTTTTCCACCCTCTCTATTGACTAAACGGTGCACTTTAGAAACCGGGAAAAAAGTTATTTTTAATAATTTTTGGCGTTGAATCGAATTGAATCGAATTTCATAAAAATGATCCTCTTTTTGCTCTGCGCTCTCCAAAGTGATGGAGACCATGGTTAACTACCATCTTGTGAAATATTTAGAGACCAATTCACTTTTAAATGATCGACAGTATGGCTTCCGTAGCGGTCGATCTACGGGAGACCTGTTGGCGTTTCTATCGGAACGTTGGAGCCGGTCACTCCACCGCTTTGGTAAGAGTAAAGTGGTTGCTCTAGATATTTCCAAGGCGTTCGATCGCGTGTGGCACGGGGCATTCGTGACTAAGCTAGTTGCTCTTGGTGTCGGTAATGTCTTCCCTCGATTTATAACGAGTTTTCTCAGAGACCGCACTGTACGTGTTGTTTTAGATGGAGTCTCATCAAACGAGTTTCAGCTAAATTCAGGGGTACCGCAAGGTTCTGTTCTTCCTCCTACCCTTATTTTCTTATTTTATTAATGACCTTCTTGGTCAGACCTTCAATCCTATCTACTCTTTTGCAGATGACAGCAACATTTGTCATTAATTTTCTTTCGATCACAGACCAAGCTCTTTGGAGATAGAGGTCATGCGGCAGAACATGAATGACACACTCAATCAAGACCTTTCTACAATCTGTGAGTGGGGTCGCGCGAATAAGGTCGATTTTAATGCACGCAAGACCCAATGTTGTATGTTACCCCACAGACGGGATGTGGAATTAACATTGTCATCTGTAGCTATGGATGGTATAGGTATTGAGGAATCGGATACTCTTGATGTTCTGGGCATGAGAATACAGTGTGATGTCCGTTGGAAAAAGCACGTATTTCAAGTGTCGAAAGAGGCATTCAAGTGTCTTGGTTTTCTGAAACGGTGCAAGACTTACTTCACTCCCATCCGATCTCCTTACTATTTATACCAGCTATATCCGGCCGAAAATGGAATACAACTCTCATATATGGGCAGGGGCTCCACTGTCTATTTTGAAGCTTCTGGACCGTGTTCAGGGGAGGGCGGTGAAGCTTATCAATGACAGTAGTGTATCCAACTCTATTGATTCATTGGAGCATCGTCGGAATGTAGAAGGTGCTCATCTGAGATAAGTGAACTTATTCCTCGAGCCCGAGTTTTTATTCGGAATACTCGCTTATCTAGTAGAGCACATCCGTTTGTAGTTGATTGTCCTGTGTTTCGCACAACGCATTACAGAGAAATTCGTTTTTTAGTCAAACGATTCGTATGTGGAACAAACTTCCCGCAGAAGTCTTCCCTGTTACTTACAATTTAGAAAAATTTAAATTAAATATCCACAAACACTACTCCCTCTTTCCTCCCTCCCATACCCTATTTTCCTGATCAATACAATGCACTGCATGAGTAGGGGGCATCCCCAGAGTATTGGTTAAAATTTAAAAAAAAAAAACATCAAACTTCTGTGACGAACTCTAATAAATATACATAATAGGCTGCTTCTTAATAATATATATATATAAACTTTTTTCAGCGCGACGTCAATTTTAACTAAGTTTTAGTAGTTTTTTCTGCTATATTTACAGACTTATTTATATGAGTTTATTAAAAATAATTTATAAATTTGTATCTTATTCCATATTTTTTTTTTGTTTGAATTTCGCATGAAAACATTTTAAATTTTCACACATCAAATTTATATGAAAATCGAAAGCAAAAATCGAACAATTCCTGAATTTCATTTAAAAACATTTTTTTACAAGCACAAATGATAAAATTTAAATATTTTATAATGAGCGGGAAATTCGAAAAAAAATCCGGCTGTCCGGGAAATGAAAAAGTCATCCAAATAAAAAATTCTACGTATGACGCTTATAAATAGATCTATGATTTTGATTTAAACTATGGAAAGTCTTTAATTTTGATACCCGACGGAAAAAGTTTATATAAAGTCATATAAACCTTGATATAATCTCAAGTTTATGATGTGAGCAAGATTATTCAAGTTCAAGATCATTTGTATCTTGAGCTTGAATAATCTTGCTCACATCATATTTTATAATAAAAGATCGAAAAACAAACTTTTGGTATTAATTTTTAAAAGTAAAACATCTCATATTTATTTTTACAAAAATTTTTAGTACATCGCTATATATCACCATATATCATGTTATATATAAGTTGATGTTTTTTATCTCATCATATATACTTCCATGTATAAATATATATAAGCATATATGATACAATAAATCCAAACAAATTTTACCACTTTTATGTATAATAATATATGGCATCACATATAATTCTATATATATAAATTAGGGCGGGTCGATTTATTTTTCGACAATTTCCCTATGATTTCCGTATTCTATGGGTTATTCCATGAAAATTTGCCAAAGAACCATACCTTTATCGTTAAAATCGAGTCCCCTACTTTTTGTTGGTAGATTTTTTCCCAAATTGACGTTCGTATGAAATATTACCTACACGTTCACATCCATAACTCAAAAAACTATCGATCGGGTTTAATCGCCAGTAGGCGCGTTGGAAAGGTGAGCTTATTTTGATCAATTTACAAAAAAAATCTCAAACAGCTCTGATGGAAGACCTGGGCGTAAAAGATGTTCATGACAATCTTGTCATCATGGATAAAAGTAAACTTCGTAGAGAAAGAGAAAAATGGAGACAAGACGCACTTCGTAAGCGGTATGATGGCTCGAATTTGATATCATTTTCATTCGACGGCAGGAAAAATAATGCTCTAACTGTAGAAAAAATTGATGAGAAGTTGCATCCAAAGATGGTAAAAGAACCTCATCTAGTTGTTTTGAGGGAACCAAAATCTCAACGGAAAGACATGTCCAATTGCTGGCTGCCACTGCTAAACGAGTTGCAGGAAAGAATGTAGAAGGCGCTATGGCGACGACATTAGAAAGCCGTACGAAAACACCCAGACTTGAAAGCAAACAAGACTTTCAGAAAAAATAATGTTTTTTTTTCACATTTTGTCTTTTACTACACTCAAATTGAATATTTTTTTTTGATAATAGGTTGATAGATACTTTATTATCTCTTATGCTATAAACACATAGACGACTGCAGCTACACGACTACAGCCTGTCAAAAATAAAATACACACGTTTATATGAAAATGATTATTTTGGCACCAACACAACTACAACGGCTACCCGACTACTTTTGCCGCTGTAGTCAACTTAGGTTAATTTCTATTTTGTTGGCTGCAAAACAAAAATAGTGTTGACAATAAAACAAAATATGTAACAAATTAGTGCTTAAAAATATTTTATTTTGTTAAACACAAAAAACGTCGCAACATCAAATGGTATAATTGCATTAATATTCAAGAGGGGTTATATAAATTTATTTTCACGTTATAATAATGTATTATAAATAATTAATTGTATTTTTAAGTGAACTTTATATACGTGTCTACAACCAAGCATGTTGTTCTATTTTAATAAAGAAAAAAAAGATGTAATTGGCACTACTGAAACAAAAATGTATTTGTATCAGGGATGTTAAATGGAGTTTTCAATTTTGTACCAACATCCAAAAAAAATTGTACTTTTTGGACGTTGACGGTACCATTTTTTTTAAATTTATTAAAACAACAAAAAAAAAAAATACATAAAATTCTCTTGTACAGAAAAAAACAAAACCTTCCAATAACATACATTATATGTATGAATAAAATAAGGCATAAAAAAGTCTTATGAATATATGACACCAAATCATGGAATTATTTGTTTAGTTAATAAACTATTTGGAATTTCTACATCATAACAGCATAAATTTGTCGCTCTTAACCAATCCTTAGTCTGTATGAGACTTGATAATGTTGGCTAATGTAGTCTGTTTCTTTCCTTAGTTTTTATTATATTTTGAAAAGAAAAAAACTCTTTCCACATTTGCAGACCAGTGTGGAATGGATAAAATTCCAGCAACGACTAGAAATGTCTGGAAACATATTGACATTCAGTTCATTTTGAAAATTAGCTACTACCGACCAAAAACTACAAACGTTTTAATTTTTTAACGACTTCAGTTAAAAAAATTTTAGTTTTTACTCTGGCTCAAGTAATATTTTTACTAAGAAGACAAGAATGGAGCAAAATTAATGATTAATCGGTTTTTGTTAAAGTTCTGCCTATTATGGAGGCTATAACTTTTCTAAAACATTGGGTTCTGATGAGATCTTTAACCAGATCGAAATACTAGTATTAACCTAGCTAATATGTTTGATTTGCTTTATTTTGTAAATATACGGAGGTTGAGAGCTCGTTCTAAATTAAACATATATAAGATTGTTTGGAATTTTCTTTCATTTCTTTAACAATAATTTAATTTTCGTTTTAGTTTGAATTTTAACGTCTTTTTCAGACAATTGCAGTTAATACTATAATTAATATGCAATTTTATTTAATTTAATTGTGAAAGGCGTGGTAGAGAAGAATGAGTGTATTTTCTAAAAATCATAACTACATTGCAAATATTAAATTTTTTCTGAATCAGACTGCGCAGTTTCTGGTATTGAAAGTTCGTCAGTGACCCTGTTTTTTTGAATTTTTGAATTATGTAATATTGTTATGTTTTTATTTGTTCGATTGCGTCTATATGAAATTTTTCTGTGCAATCACTGACCGTGGTATAGATAAACTGATTTCTAATGCCACATGCACTCGCACTACACGTTAGACAGAGCGCTTTAGCCCTCTGAGCTATAGTTAGGTCGAGTTTTGTTGTGATTAAAACTAGTTTTATTCAATACACGGTGTTTTTGTTCTTGCATACATAATCTCAGAAGTACAACTCCAACAACACAACAGTTCTATTTTTATAAACTCACCTCACTCTAATGTCCACTGTTTTCCCATATGTTATAAGTGAGGCCATATCTATATATCAATTTTCACTTCTTCAGAATTTTAATAAATTCAAAATAAAAGTGAAGTTGGCTGCAACAAGTGTCAATATATGTAAGAGCTGCCAGATAAATTTTGTAAAAAATCGTAAATTTTTAATCGATATTAAAAAAAAAAAAATTGCCAACTTTATTCTTCAAATCCTTAAAATGATGATAAATCGTAAAATCTGGCGGATATAGTCGCATATATTTTAAGAGCTCATTACATAAAACGAATAAATGCAATGAAAAAGGACACAATAACAATTTGTTTGCTATACTAAAAATTCAAAAAGGGGAAAAATTAAAAATGTTTAAATTGTACCAAATGAGTAGCGGTAGTACCACGGTACTTTAGAAGGTCAAAATGTACCAACAAAGTACAATTGTACCAACTTTAACATCCCTGATTTGTATAAAAAACAGCTATTGATATTTTAAATTGAATCGTGATCAGCTGTTTACTATGCTGCTGTCGTTTCCAAAATAATAAGTAGCTGACCACACGGCGACGATTGCAGTCAACGGCATTTGCAGTCGTGTAGCTCTGCAGTCTGCTGTGGTCTATGTGTTTATAGCATTAATTTGATTTTTTGTAGAAAAAAAAAATAAAAAGGGAAAAAAATCAAAAAGTTGGTTTTATGTGTTATTTTGTTTTAGCAATATCGCATGAATTAATCAACCGAATTCGATAAATTTGGGCTTAAACTCTTCGTTTTGAATTGTAAATTGAATTAAATAATGGATTGAGCCAAAAAAAATGGCCATGAAAGTAATATTCTTGGACAAAATCATAAAAAAAATGGAAAAATGGTCCAAAATTTGGACAAAAATGCCCGTAACTTTTGAACCGTTGGACCAATGTTCGAAATTTTTTTTTGTAAATTGATCAAAATGAGCTCACCTTTCCAACGCGCCTACTGGCGATTAAACCCGATCGATAGTTTTTGAGTTATGGATGTGGACGTGTAGGTAATATTTCATACGAACGTCAATTTGGGAAAAAAATCTACCAAAAAAAAAGTAGGGGACTCGAATTTAACGATAGAGGTATGGTTCTTTGGCAAATTTTCATGGAATAACCCATAGAATACGGAAATCATAGGGAAATTGGTGATATAATATAAATATATGTATTAAAATTGAAAAGAAAAATTCTATCATTTTTATATATAATTATATATAAACATACACTCACAAGAACTTTTCCTTAAAAAATCAACAGTTATTTAAAAGTTTAATCCGTAAAGTTGTTTCAATGGAATATATAGTTAAATTAACAAAGAAATATATTTTTTAACTTTCTGTCTGTTATTCAATAAACAAAATAAACAAAAAAAAAACGGACTTTCCGTAGTAGTTAAAATATTCAGTTAAAATTTCTATTTAAAACAAAAAGTTGTTATATTATATTGAGTATTGAAATAAACCAAAACAATCTATTGTTTTATGGATTTTGTCAGTTAGTTTTTCAACAGTTGAAAATAAACTAAAAATTACAATTGTTTTAAACGAAAAGTAAGTAGTCCTGTTTTTAACTGATTTTTCAATTGATTTAATGTGTATATTCAGTAGTATTTACGGAAAAAAATATTGTGATTGTATATCCCAAGTATAGATATATAAATCCATAAATATTCGATGTATGTTTGTTCATGCTCATAAACATGCATACATTTCCCTATATGGATAAAAAAAAAATCCATACATGCTTTCATATACCTCCATGCATGTGCATTAACGAAATTTGAGGTAACACGATTCTCCCATTTCAGTCCACTGCTTTGAAATGGTGGACCCATATCTCATTCATGGTTACGAATCGACCCAAAAACTCATCTTTATTGCGGTGAAACATCGCCAAACACTCTATTCAAAAATCTTTACGACCCATCTTGCGCACATCATCTCATCTCCAAATTGTCAGTCAATAAGCGATGTGTAGTACTCTTTTAAATGCCTATAAATTCAGAATACGATCATCCAATAACATTTTGTGGATTTTCTTAACCATTTCTGGCGTGGATACCGCTACTGTGTTCGTCTTGGCAGCTCGTAAGACCTCGTTTAAAGTCTGCCACACATTTATTATTTATAGTCGTCAACGTATGAGCAGATTCCTCCAGAGTAGAATTGAGATCGTCTTTAATATTGGTTGGTATGATGCCTTTCAAATAAATGTATTGAATTACAGAACGGTGACCAATTTTTCCATGTTTACAAATTCACTGAGATCGTTTATATTTGTTGGCTCCAAAAAAAAATATTAAACAACGTGGCGCCTTGAAACTTAAATCACATGTTTTATAAGGTTGCCACTTTTTACCAAAGAAATTGTTTTCAAAATACGCCAGGTCGACTAATTTTGAGACCGCTCTCGTATAATGGCATTTTTATAGATGGCGTTCCACCGTTTTTAGTGTTGACATTGTCGATTGACCATACTTTTTGATTGATAAAATAGTGAATCATACGTAATAATAAAAAAAATTAATCTTATCTTTTTTTGTACTTTTTTTTTGCCAGAGAAAAGCAACATAATGTATATATAAAAAAAATATTTTTTTAGTACTCAATAATATGTAGTTTACATTAGAAGTACAAGCATTATTTCTTTCTGTTTTTTTGTCAAATTAAAAATCCTAATATTCAAATGCAAAAATGGGGCATAATTTTGATCATGAAATGGGACCTTGTACCACTATAGCCATTGTAATAGGTTCTTTAATTGGTGCTACCATGGTTATATTTTGGGTGACGTTAATAGTATGTTGTTATATTAGACGCAAAAATACTTATAATCAAACTACATTTTCCCGACCAGGTATGTCAGAAATACAAGCTATCAAGCGATACAACCCAGTGTGAAAAAGCATTACCATATGAGTGGTTATATAAGTACATTAGACCGCTTATTAAAATACGATTTTTCGATTTTTGCTACTGCTCCGCACGTAGGCCACTGTTATTAATCGGGTAGCAGGACATTACTGTCAAGATTGTTAACCCCACTGTGCCGATTATATTTTTCTGCCTAGTTTTTCACATTTAAAATACAATTTTTTTATGACAACGATAACACTTTTTAATTTGGTACCAGATAAAACTATACATTTTTGAGTATTTCACAACCCGCAAAGTTCAAGTTTTCAAAAATTTTGGTTAACAAAATTTCAAATTACTAAAAAAAAATTATTAGTTTCACAGTATAAAGGATGGAGACTTAAACTGTAAATTTTATTTGTATTAATTCCCTTTTTTAATTTACGTGTGCATCGTTTTCAAAATAGCGGATTTCAAGGAAATGTTTCTCTGCGAAAATTTTTTTCACATTTGTATCTGGGGTCATAATAGCCCAAAATTGCAAAATTGGACCTTTTTATTTAAATTTGTCATAACTAGTTTTATAGAACTTGTACATTCCATTCAGGCTGGTGTGTAACAACTTTTTCGGTGTCATATTATTTTAGACTACTCGATCAAAGTCAAATTTCACTAAAACAACAAAATTTTCTGGGTGCATGCACAGTGGAGTGTGATTTATTTTCAACTTTCGGTTTTTATCAATTATTGTTGCGATTATTGTAGATCTAGGTCTAAAATTTAGGTGGTGCGAATTTCAGAAAAACCGGATAGCATTAACCCGTGGGGGCCTGCGAACAAGGTTATCGATTTTTAAAATTTTTTGTTAAACTACTATAATAAAAATATGTCTTGCAACACATAGTTTTTAACTAATTTTGGCATGCTAAGCACGCATATTTAAAAAATTTTAAAATCGGAATAACGTTTTCAAGATATTGCGACTTGATTTTTACAAAAAAATTTATTTTTTTTACTCCATTCTACTAAATTTTTTTATTTTTGCACTAGCAAAGTAGACATAATTACTTTTCATTTGATAAAATAACTTGTTAACCTATGTCTCGGAAAAACAGAAAATTTACATACTTTGAATAATTGTTATGCTTTTAATTTTTATTTACATGATTATTGAAGGAACATTTACTTTAACTCTTGACTTTCAATTATTAATGTTTTGATTATTGTAGCACTCGGCCCAACAGTTTTGTGGTGCGAAATTTAAGAAAAATTGGATAATTTACTTAACCCTTGGCGACCTGCGCACAAAGCCTCTGATATATGGAAAAATAATTAAAATTAATTTTTAAAAAATATATTTTGTGATACATAATCTCTAACTTTAGATATAATTATGATCAAAAGTTTTGTGTAGCATTTGAGAGCAAAAACAAAAAATTCTAAGAAAACAATAAAAAAAATTCTAGAATTGAGGAAAAATACAACATTTTTAGTGAAAACAAATTGCAATATATTGAAAACCGTTATTCCGATTTCAAAACTTTCAAAATATATATGTTCAGCATGCCTGTCGCAAGACATATTTTTATTAAAGCAATTTAAGAAAAATTTTCAAACTTTGGTAGCGGAGCGCCCCGGGTTAAAGCTATCCGATTTTTCTCAAATGTGCACCAAATAACTTTTAGACCTAATACTAGAAATAATCTCAACAATAAATTGAAATTTTTCAAAAAAAAGTTTTTCTTCATACAAAAAAAACTTGCGCTCTAGTACACAGTTCTGGAAAAAAATTTAGGCCTCATAAAAAAAATTACTGCCTACGGCCTAAGCCTGAAGAGAACTTCATATACATATATATATTTTTAAACAATTTCTTTATAAATAACACTATAATTCACCTCAAATAAAAAAATCTGTAAAAGTTACAGAATAGTCTGTAATTTTTCAGAAAAATCAACTTTTTTAAGCCACACAGAGAGAATTATTTGCATGATATTAATGAATTATTGCATAAAATTAATGAAGTTGCACATGAATATGCAGTCAATGAAGAAGTTTCATTCAAAAACTGGTTTCATAAAAAGTATGAAGCCGTTCATTAATTTAAGAAAATGTTCGTTTATTTTGTGTAGAAAAGTTTCATTGATTAAATGAAAAATTTTAATATTTTACGTCCAACAAAATTCTCTCTGCGCAGTAGAACGTTTAGCTAATTTAGCCAAACGTGTCTGTAACTGTTAGTAAAGTGAAAGTAGTAGAAAAAATTATTAATCTTTACTACAATTTTAGTCAACTTTCAGCAAAAAATCAGCAACGGTAATTAGTAAAAAAAAAATTGTAATCTGTAAATCAGAAAAATTTTGACTAAAAAATTATTTTTTACTAAAAATTTGTACAAAAACTGTAAACTGGGATATAAAACGTTACAACTAATTATGATATGTACTAACTTCTTTGAGTGTAGATTTGTTAGTACAACATAAAAAGATGATTATAATATGATTATCCATTAATTACATTTTTCAGTCTTGATTGATGAAATAATGAATCATACGTAATAATAAAAAATTAATCTTATCGTTTTTCGTACTTTTTCTATGGACAAAACAATATCAGAGAATAGTTGCACAAATATTGCCATAACGAAATATTTTTCATTTAGTTCTCAATTATATTTTGTTTACATTAGAAGTATAAATATTATTACTTTCTTTTTTATTTTTATTTTTTGTCAAATATAAGTGAAATCTTCATAGATTTAGTTAGTGAAATATTTAAAAAAAAATGTCAAATAATTTTGATCATGATATGGGACCTGGTCCAATTATAGCCATTGTTTTAGGCTCCATTATTGGTGGTACAATGCTTATAATTATGGTGACGTGTATAATATGTTGTTGTATTAAACGTAAAAATACTTACAATCAAACTTCATTTTCGAGACCAGGTATGTAAAAGAAACTATTTTGCGTACATGTAAGGAAAAATGTATATGGTACAAAGTAACAAAGGGACGTTTCTTAAAAATTATTTATGTTTTAATAATATTCGACCAGGCCTAAATAAAATCACACAATTTTCTTGGCAATCCGCGCTTATATCGCAAAGATATAAGAAAAAGCTGTGCAAAATTCTTATATCTTCATATTAAATAAGTAATGGTGCTTAAAAAATTTTTATATGTTGTTTTTAAACGCAAAATCTTATTTTAGAGTAAATTAAATGTTTTTGCAATTTAATAAATGTGGCTTCATAACGATTTTTTTAACATGTTGTAAAAAATTTTCATTGGAAGATAGCTTGTAGTTTGAGGGTATATATCAGTGGCGGATTCAGACCTCGATTTTGGTGGGGGAGGATAATTTTTGAACATTTTTGTAAATTTTAAAGAAATTTTTCTGATAATTCATACAAATAATTAAAGCTTACTAATATAAACTATTTATATAAAAATTCCCAGTTCCCTATAATCGGATAAAAAATATTCGAAATAAATACTTGTACCATATATTTATTTCCATACCTGTATAAAAACTGTGAAAAAAAAGTTATCGACTTTTATTCGATACAAATTAAATACTTGGATAATTGAGTACTCAGAGTTAGTGTGACTGACTGCTTATCACTGTTATCTAAAACGATTATGACAGTTTTTTAACATATGCCAGCTTTCTGCTGTTAAAATTTTTCAAGATAACGAGCATGCCACACAAATACAACTAAAATTTTTACTAATTTTGTTTAGATACACCGTAATGGAGAAATCTAGTTAAAATTGCTTAGCAACACTGAATTAGCACCACTTTTGAATTTTCTTCTGAATTAAAAAATCGTGCGAATTTTGCAAAAAAAAAAAAATCGTTTTTGATAAAGATAAATTTGCGAATATTTTAAAAAAGGGATCTAATTCGAAATATGATGTTCAAACTCAATTTATCTCAATATCGGATAAAATTTTTTTGAATTTGTATTATTTATAAAAAATATTTTTTTTGCTGTATGTTGGTACAATTCATAATTTCTAAATTACAATTAATATATTCTAAAATAAATTATAATGATTAAATTTTCAGTAAACATTTTGAAAATATTAAAAAAAAAATTTAAATTTTTTTTGTCTCATCGCTTTACTCAAATTTTCGAATTTGTTTAATCTTCTAAATCTTATACATTGGTCCTCTGAAGATTTTGTTGACGTGACATGAAACATGTAAGGACCTGTCAGTAGATAAAGTGTGCTTTAATTAGCGGATGAATACATTTTTTAATTAATAAATAAATTTTGCTCGGTTTTTTTGTTTAACAAAAAACAAGAGATTTTAAACTTGAATAATCTTGCTCACATCATAATGAAATGAAATACCGTACACGCGCCTCCCGAAAAAACAGTCGAACTCGATCCAACTCAGTAACCAACATTGTCTCTTTAAAATGAGTCGAGTAGCAACATTTTCTGCAAAAAATGTGTCGAGTTGCAACATATTGCTGAAAGCCTTTTCTTGCCATATTTTTGAAAAATAAACATAGACATGTGAAATATTGAAAGTAAATTGTGGTTTGCAATGAAAAATTTAGACAATTTCAAAAGTAATTGAGTTGAACAAAATTTTAAAATGATATTTTCATTTGTAGTCTCTCTATTTAAAATTTCCAGCATAAAGTTTAATGCATTGTTCCGAAATTTCTAAAATTACAAACGTAATTGGAATTTTGAATTACAACTTGTAAGATATATAAATTAAAAATTTTATTTACAATATAACTTGAGTTTATATGAGACGATATTATATTAATGTTTTGAAAATTCGAAACAACCATATGATATTTATATTTAAAATAATATAAAGACCATTTTATATCCTATTATATTAAATTAGATATAGTTATAGTATAACGTATAATTTCATAAAATTAATGAGGACAAAACTATATCAAATCAGTTCTAATTGTTCTAAATTAATCTAATATGATATAATTTTTTCGGATGAAATTTTATATGATTATGAATGGGGTCAGATCAAATTTGACAAAAATATATAAAGCTCCATAACATATTTTTTTTATTTTGATCGGGTATGATTATTTAAGCAAATTTTTTTCCAGAGAAATTTAAGAATTTTTTACTTTTTGTCCACACTTTTTGTTTAAAGTCCATTTGTAAACAAACTAATCATCCGATTTCGAAAACTTTTTGTTCACATAATCTGACGACCTTTTAAAAGGTAACTTGATCAAAACAAAGTTCGCTTTTAAACATACAAAAAGTGTGTCTGGAATTTTTCGATCGCACTCCTTAGTTTAAATATTCGGACAAATTTTTTTTTTTTGAGTATAAAAAATACTAATAGAGTGTTGATTAGGTACACACAAAATAATATAAACTCATTTTAATTAACGAAAACCACCAATTCAATAACTTTAATTGCTGAAATTTCGCCAACAACGAAAATTGCTAATTCAATTACAAATTGATGGCTCTTTAATTGAATTATTTTTAATTAAATAATAACTCATTTGCTTAAAAAGTGATCAATATTGTATGCCTTCTCTAAAGCAAAAAACAATTGCATAAAGTGTTGTTGGCATACCAAATGTTTTTTTATATCTTGAATTTTATAACATTGAATTTAAGCCGGCATTTAATTCTTATTTAGTTAGCAGATTTAGTTATACTTATGTGAACAAATTCACACAGAAAATGTTTTTTTTTTTTTTTCTTTCGATTGAAACGTAGGGATTATGGTAACATTTTTTTGGATTTTTGTTTTGCAAAAATTATTCCTTTTGTTAAAACCAGAGTACTTTTTTAAAATAATTTTTAATTGACTTTTAGAATTTTTTTTTGTTTAAAAATGTTTACTTTTATTGAACACAATTTAACTTCAAAAATTACATTACCAATTTTATGATGTTTTACAATAAATTATTATTCACATTTAAAACCACTGAAATGAAATTATTTATCTTCATAAAGTAATAAACAAAATGAGAATTAATAGAATCTAATTAAAATAGATTGAAATATGTATTACTAATACATAAACATTTATAAAAAACAACTACATACATAAATATTACAAAAAACAACAACAATATGTTTTGAGCTATAGTATAAAAAAATGTCAAACAATTTAGCAAATATTTAATTGATTCAATTAATTTTTTTTTTGTTTATTTGGTATAACAAAGGCCCCAACACAATTAGGTTCTATTAATATACATTTATAGTATTATATGGATTTAAATCGAATTATAAATATTTATTTCACGTTAAGAATTTTTTAATGTTTTCAAATTCATTTTCTTTTAGAAGGATATTAATGCTATTTACTTTATATTTTAAACGTTTGTCCATGAAGAACTCTACACTTCGTTAAATATATGGCATATAGTTTAACGTTTGCCCGCAATCACATCTTGGAGGTTGAGTCTTTTCAATAATATATTTATGTGAGAATAAACAATGACGTATTTTTAGTCAATTTAGCTTCATAAAATCAGTTTTGGGTATATTGGGAACTTTAAATTTGTGCGATAAATTTTTTTTGAATTTTAAATACAGTGGGCCCTCGGTTAACGAACACAATTCGTTCCAGAAGCGTGGGTCGTTATGCGAAACGTTCGTAAGCAAAACCAATTATTACCATATATATCAGTGCAAAATAAAATAATGCGTTCCAAGTCGGAAAAAGTACACACTAACATATTTCAACATCAATATTTATTGAAAGTTAATATAACATATATTTATCAACATTTTTAAGGAACTGAATATAGGACGAAATGAGACAATCTGCGAACTGCGAAATGCGACACAGCATTATCATTGAATAAATCTGTTGCGCGTTAGCCACTGTCTGATTGGGGTGATGCTTTTAAATGTATGATGCCACAGACTCCCATGCCTTAAGCATTATCTTTAATTGCACTAGACGGTTGTTGTTCTTCTGTAACCTCCTCGGTTGATAAATTCTCCTCCACATCTTCTTGCTGTAAAGCACATTGCAAATCCATAAGCTCTTCGGTAGTCAGCTCCTCACTGTGCTCTGCCACAAGCTCATCGATATCATTGTTATCTACTTCTAGGCCCATATGGTTAGCCAGAAATATAATTTCGTTGGTTACTGGCTCCGTGGACCACTGCGTGGAGCCCCTCAGATGCGCATATGGCAAAGCGCTCGGGCCCAAAGTTTCTTCCAGGAAGATTCGAGAGTTCTCTTGGTAACACCTTCCCATGCCTTTCCAATAATTTTGAGACAAGCAACGATGTGGAAGTGATCTTCCAAACCTGGTTTTAGAGTGAGATTTTTTCCTTCAGTCACTTCAAAGCATCGCTGAAAAAGTTCTTTAGTGTAGAGCTTTCTTGAAGTTAGAAACAACTTGCTGGTCCAAGGCTGAGTAGTAATGGAGTGGTGTTAGGGGGTAAAAAGTGAATTTTGAATGAATTTAAACTCTTCAGTGAGATCATCTTGTAACCCTGGTGGATGGGAAGGAGAGTTGTCCATAACAAGCAAGGTTACGAAGTTGTCAAATCCATCTCAATCAATATTTCTTCACAGACGGACAAAAACTTATTGACCCACTCAGTAAAAAGATCACGTGTTACCCAAGCCTTTTTGTTGGACGTCCACATGACCATTTAGACTGCTCTTGTCGACATTATGCTTTTGAAGGCACGTGGATTCTCTGATGATAGACGAGGAGTTTTTCGCGCAATTCGGTATTTCCCATTTTGCGTTGGTCGTTATACGAAACTTTGTTCGTTAAGCGAAACATTTCTTTTTTTGTAAATATGTTCGTTGTGCGAAATGTTCGTTAAGCGAGGCGTTCGTTAACGAGGTCGACTGTAATTTGTATCGTTATTATCATTCCCTGAATCATTCTAAATTTCAAAATATATTTTCCAATATATTGCCTATAGTCTGAGTATTGAAATTTATATTCCGTAGATATATTATTTTTTAAAGAGTTTTTGGCGAGCTGATCAACTTTTTCGTTTCCACCTATATTTAGGTGGCTAGGGCTCCATAAGAAGGTAATTTTGTGGTTAGGTAGAGAAGTTATTAATGTTCTAATTTATTGTATAATTACGTTGTTATTAAGACGTTTTCAAGCTTTTCCAGGCATGTTTTTATTGCTAATAGCTCACTAGTATATACAGAGAAGAAATCGTGAATACGTATAGATACCGCAAAATTCTCACCTAAAACTGCAAAACCCAGCTTTTTCGTTCATAACAGAACCATCGGTATAAAAACTGAACATAATTTTGGTATTTGGTATTAATTAATTCTAAAATTCTGTTGTACTTCGGAAGAAGTCATATCTCGTTTATTTGTATATGCAAGTGAAAAATCTATATTAATAGTTGAGAAGCACCAGGGTGCTATATGAGAGGGCATTATGTTTTCTATAGTATTTATATTGATTCTATATTTTGAAATTACTTTATTGAACTCCTCAAAAGCCGTTACGTAAAAGGGAATATATTTTTTGATTGAAGTTTGAATTCATTAATTTTTGTCATGTCGGAGATTTTATCGTACAATGGGTGATTTTGTAAAGAAAATATTTTAAGTGTGTAGTTGAGCAAAATGATTCAATTAATTTTTATTTGTTTAGCTTTAAAAAATTTTCAACAAATCGATTTAATTGAAAAAAAGTAGATAAATATTTTTTTTCTGTGTACATATTTAAATAAACAAAATATCTCTTGTTTTTACCGATTTTGTCAGTTAATTTTTTACATATACAAATAAATAATTTTATTTTAAACAAAAAGTTCATAGTTTTTAATTGACTTTCAAATGTTCCAATCTGCATATGTGGTGAATTTTAAGGAAAAACTATTGTCAGTGTTTAAACACTCGACTATATTACAGATATATTTGACTTGTAGTAAATTTAATTTCTATATTATCTATAAGTGCATCTTACAAATACAATGTGAGAAATTAATCTAATCAATCTATACATTTGACTAAACTTTAGTTCAGTTAAATTTTATTGTCTTAAATCGTAAAAGCATTTAATAAATAATTAAACATCTTAGTTTTTATTCAAACGTTGTGATTTCTAGTAAATAAATAATAACAAAAATCCGTTCAAAAACATTAAAAAACAAAATCAATTAAGATGGGAAGGATCTGAAGAAGCGTCAATTTTGATGATCTTTGTATTCAGTTGCGTTTTTGTATTAGTTTTTATCGTTTTCCTATCTTGTTGGTGTCGTCGTCGTAAAATGCACGCACAGTCGGAGTATTTCCAAAAAGTTAGTGTTTATGGCAAAAATGTAATTTATTGTATTTGAATTTAAAATATTCGAGGGTCATAAGTTGACATCTGCCGAACGATTTTTCCATTATACATCATTTAAATTGTTTATCTTAAGTATAGAGTTGTGTCGTTCAAGAACGAACTAGTTCAATTGGACAACTCACGCAATTTAACGATATGATTTGTTCACCAATATTCGATCTTGTCGTTCAATCGTTCATTTCGTTCTTTTATTCATAGAACAATTGCATCTTAGAAAAAAAAACAATAAAGTCATAAAATAAAATGTTTTTTATACAAAATAAAAAAATTTTTGTTTGAAAGTTGCAATTTTATAACACTTTTTGTCTATGTACAGTGTGAAAAAACTCGTAAAACATGAATAGTGCGTAATAGTTGTCAAACGAACGATACAGCTCACAACACGCATATCAGTCACAAGTCAAGTAAAAAAGAACGATTGAACGATTTGAACGAACTAATTCACTGACTCGAATTGAACGATAATGAACGATTAATCCCAACACTATTAAGTAGGGCGTTTTTTTTGGAACTAAATAAAGAAGTCATTTGAAACTTTACAAAATGCGTATGAAAAATATATGAAAAAAAATCTAAACTTTAACAAAAATATTCGTGAACTTAGAATACTTTGTAGATAAAGACTACTGCAAAGTAGTTAAAAATAAATGAAATTTCACTTAAAAAAAGAACAACTTACATTTAGTTAAATTCAACTAATATTATCATTTGTTTTTTAAGGTTCAAAAAATAACCACAATTGTGATAAAAATGAACCACATATCGCTCATTTACTGAAATATTGTCATAAGTCAAAAAACGTGATTTTTGAGTTAATGCTGCAGATTATTAATTATATATGCTCCACATTGTGAACAGTTTCATACACACAGAGAACAGATTCGTTGTGACAACCGAATTTGTCGCCATCCGAATTTGGTGGGTAGGTACACGTACTATCACATTATTCGGTTACGGCTGTCGACATTTGTAGTTATGTCTACTATATTAAATCTACATATACAACCGAATTTTATGCATATAATTACTTTCGCATTAATATATAACACTGTTTCCAATTTGATTGTTTTTTAATTTTTATAAAAAATTTACATGATACAAAACTAATAAAAAAATATAATTTTAAAAAATGTTTAAAAATCAAATACGATATAAAAATGTAATTACCAATTTCTAATAGAGGACAGAGGAGTTCTTCCATGAGCATATTATGAAAACTTCATGAATTTCTACGAATATGGTCCTACACATGGTCAGATTATTTCAACTAAATAAAGACAACAAATAATTTTTGATACCATTACACACAAAAAATAAAAACTCATTCCAAATTCAAAAACCACCGGAATTTCAGCAATTAAAGTTATTGAATAACTTTAATTGCCTGAAATTCCGCCAACAACGAAAAATTCCAATTTAATTAGAAATTCAATTAATCTTTAATTGAATTATTTTTCAATTAAATAATAACTTATTGATAAAAAAAGTGATCAATATTGTATACCTTTACAAAGAGCAAAACACAATGGATAAAGTATTGTTCCCATACCAAATGTTTTTTTTTATAAAGGGTCTGCCAAATAACTTTTTTTTTTTTGAACTCCTGAACCAATTGGACTTTGTATGGCGTCATAACAAGGTCTTATGCAAAATTCGTCTCAATGATATCTCCGAAATGAATTGTTGAGAACAAGGTGAATGATGTTGATGGCGCTTCGCGCACACTTTCTGCCACAGCAGCAATATTCTCGGGTGTACGCACTGTTTTGGCTTTTCACGCTTTGGTTTATCGATGGGGATGCCAGTTTCTTTCACTTTTCAAAAGATAACGAACATACGGACCGTATTCGTTCAGAAGGATAAAACTATTATCTGTCAAATCAGACATGAGCTAAGTGTTACCATTCACGAAATAAGCACTAGTTGAAAAAAAAAAACGTTAGATGGGGGACAATTAGTATGAATTTTAACATTGAATTTAAAACGGCATGAAATTCTCATTTCGTTAGCAGATTTATTTTATTTTATTTTATTTATTATAATCATATAATTACAAATTATATACTGTTGGGAGAGAGGAAACCGCCTCGCTAGTGACTTCCACGGGGATTTTGAATAAAGAAACACTCAATTCCAAACAAAAATATAATTTATTAAAATTCAGTTTCTTATATTAAAATTCCTATAAATACAATTTAATTAGATAAATTTAAGCTTTATAGAAATTAAACTTACTTTTTGGTATGGAAACCACTAGAGTAAATTTCTATACAAATTAAAATTAATATGATCTTCAAGATTAGTAACAAGTCACCACGCCATGCCAAGCTAAAATACAATTTTATAATAAATGGCGCAGTTTAACTAACGCAAGTAGCGTCTACTCCGAAAAAAATATAATTGACATTTAGACATAAAATAATAAACACATCTCATTAGAAAATTAGCAAACAGAACTATTTTCTAGCGATTTTGCCAGTGTCGGCAACATTCCCCCCGCAGTATGACAAGAAGGGTCTTCGCGGCATACTCTCTTGGGAAGCCACGTCCAAAATCGCAAGCTTTGCTACAGGGCCTTTCTAAAATTCGTGCGTTGTAAGCACCTTAGCACTTCTTACCTGTCCATCTTTTGCCAATCTCGTTTCAAGTATTTTTCCTCGCGGCCCCAAACATTGCGGAGAAAGAGAAGGATCAACAATTATCACTAAGTCCCACTGACACAAATTTTTTTGTCTTTCAAACCATTTAGATCTGCACGTTAACGAGGGCAGATATTCTGCCAGGCACTTCTGCCAAAAAAAATGTTCGCATATTGTTGCGCGAATAATCCAATGGTGTTTTAAAACAATGCCACTGTCGTTGCAGAATGACATTGGTTTAAGCCCACTGGAATTGATCAACTTAAAACTGTTTTAGAGTCCGACCAGAAATATTTTTTGCAAATTATTATTTTATGGTTTTCAAAAATATATTTGGCAAAACGAGCTCCAATTACGCAGCCATAACTTCAAGGCGAGGGACAGATGTAATTTTTATAGGAGCGACTCTGGTTTTGGAAACCAATTAGAGAGCAAATTATTGACTTATTTTTCATCAAACGAAAATAACACACTGCAGCATAGCCATTCTTGCTCAGCATCAACAAAAGTGTGTAGTTGAACCTCAGCATCATCATAATTATCAAAAGTTTGTAGATAGCATCTTGGAATTTTTATTTGTTGAATGTTCGGTAAAATTTTTACCCCACTGGGTCCATTTATCATAAGGTCTGGGGGATATTTCCTCATCCCAGTCCACCTTGGATCGCCACACTTCTTGTAATAAAATTTTGACATACATAATAATATTACCTATAAGTCCAAGAGGGTCATAAATTGACATTACCAGCGAAGCATTTCGCTTTAGTCGGCACTTTTTCACAAGAGAAAAATATATCACTTTTAAAAGCCACTCAAGAAATCTTGAAAGTAACGACATCCTCATGATGTTCCCAAATACCCCAAGAACCTTTTCAATTTGTTTTTCCTCATTGAGATTTAAACATTTTGTTTGAGTACCACAGTTGTCTGAAAGTGAATTGACAACCTCTTTACTGTTTGATATCCAGTTTCGTATATTAAAACACCTCTTCGATGAATATATTTAACATCTTTAATCAAATTTATGGCCTCTTGAGGAGTATCAACCGATTCCAAAAGGTCATCCACATAATGATTTCTTTTATTGCTTTAACTGCTGCAGGAAAATTATTTTCAAATCTGGCAGCATTTAAATTTTTTATATATTTGGGAAATGCTAGGAGACAAGTAGCTCCGAAAATCATTACATCCATTACGTAGACCTCAGGCTCTTTGCTTTGGTTACAATCGCCACACAAAATCGCTGGACATCTCGATCGTCCTGTCTTATAAAGATTTGGTGAAACATTTCTTCAATGTCCCACAAATGGAAACAGATTTTGACGAAATGAAAATAAAATAGCTGGCAACGATGCCGTAGATCAGGCCCTTTAATAAAAACGAGTTCAAGGAGACTCCATTGTTGTTGCTGCAGCATCCCAAACGACACGCGATTTACCGGGCTTGGTTTTGTAAAAAACGGCAAAATTGGCATATACCCCACTTTACCAGCACTATTTATTCTCTTGATTTTATTTACGAATGTATCCTTGGAGGAATATTTTGAATTGTATTTTTAAAACTTCTAAGAGCTGAGAATTGTGCTTCAATTTACGCTCAAGGCAGAGCAGGCGTTTCATTGCCATACCGTAACTATCCGGCAAATTTAAAATGTCAAATTTCCACAGCAAAGGAGCCTCTCAAAGTGTCCGTCTACTCTTTGTTGTGTATATTTTTCTAAAAGACTAATGGCACGCTCATCATCTTTACCTATTAGGGGGTCTTACAACAAATCCCTACACTATCAAGGGAGTAGAAAACTTTTTACTAAACTCCTCTAAACCTGGTTTGATTCACTCCAGTCGCAAATGTGAAAATTAAAATGCTTACTTGGATTTGTATTTTCAGCAACAGCCCCATAAATCATCCAACAATTCGGGTACAAACAGCAACTGGCCCGTGAGGCCCCCCTTGTTTAGTTTTTGTTGAAATTCCCAAGTGGAAATGGTTAAGGCCAATTATATCTTTGGTACAGCATTAAAATAATTTTCTATTGGCAAATTTCGCAAAATACGGGAAACGTTGAGACAGTTTTGTATAGTCCAATGTCTGTGTGGGTAAATTTAATGCAGTCACTGTACTCACATTAACAGCAATTTGATTTTATTTCCACCTGAATATTAATGGTTAATTTTTTGAATTATTTTCCCATTCTTCCATACCTCCCGTCCATTTCAGGCACAAGGGGCTTGCCGTTCCAGAAATATTAATTCTTCCATCAGTTGCTCGTCCATTAAACTTATAGATGACCCCTCGTCAATAAATGCAAATGTTTTTATTTTCTATTTTTTCCATGTACTGTTACAGGAATTATTTTAAATAAACACTTGTTTTGCATCACCACTGTGTGCATTTACCACTTCATTATTATTATTAGAAAACATTGTATTTATTTTTTGCCATCAGTGGTGTTGTTGTTATTTTCTGCATGGGAATAACGATGCAAAGAGGAATGGTGATATATTGACACCCCTCCACACCGCATTGTACTTTTTTCTTACAGTCGGCACTATGTTTGAACAAACAAATTTTACACAATTTGTTCTTTCTAACAATGTCCCATTTATCTCCACGATTAAGAGACAAATTATTTTGGCAATTTGCAATTACTTTACAGTTGTTGTTGCTACAAACAAAACATTTACGATCTGTTTTGTGTGTGGTCTCTTTTATTTGGGATAATTTTCTGACATCTGCCTTATGTACATTTACAAAAGCTTTTTTATCGTTTATGCTCTTCGATTTGTCTTCACTATTGGAGTGTGTGTAAAATTTTGTTGTTTTTGATATTTGTTAAGTTGTGTCTTTGTTATTAAAAGAGTTTTCAAACTTTATACAACTGGCAGAGATACCAATGTCAAAAACCAATTGGAGAATTCATACATGTTGGGATTTTGTTTTGGTTATCAGCTGTAATTTTTTCGTACCCCATTGCAACTGGTATGATGGTGGCAATTTTTTTGATAATTCTTGTAGAAGTGAAGAATTATTCAATTCATCAATTAAATTAGATGATTCAATTGTTGCATTAAACTTTTAACACTAATTGCAAACGTAGTAAATGAAGGTAAGTTGTTTTCGTTAATAGAAGGTGTATTTTTAATTCGATCTTTAATAGAATTTACTATTTTTCAGGTTGGCCATACATCAGTTGCAGTATTGATACAACCCAGCAACATTTAATGGATGTACCAGCATGTGCTGAACACTTTGAGGGCATCTCCACTTAGAGAATTTTGCAGCCTTATGAGATTTTCGGCATCAGTGAATCCGCACATTTTGTTAGACCATTCGTAAGTGGAGTAAAATAAGGGCCAATCTTCTGGTTGACCAGAAAAATTTGGCAACTTTTCGGAAGAGACTTTCGGGCTTGAAGCTGATTTGCGTTTAATGGTGCATACAAATTAACATTATTAAATAATTCGGTGTGAATTTAATAAAAAATTTTGAGTGGACGTTAAAATTTGCATTATTTAGTGGATTTAAGCCAAAACGTTTGTTGCGTGGAATGGCTGCTATGAGCTCCAGCGGTTTGGTTAAAAACTTGGATTGCTGACCGGTGTGAAACTTTCGATGCTGAAAGTGGCAGAGTGGTAGCCACATGTGGGGGCGGTAGTCGCCATGGGAACGAAGGCTGTTGTCGCTGGTGGCAGCCAAGATTGGTGGCTGGACGCTACAGGTGCAGAAAACGGCATCGCAGCAGTAGTTATAATCGGTCGATTTTGCAAAATTAGTTGAATTTTTTGAAAAATTGTTAATATACTTGTTGTATTTAAACATTATTAATATTTGATGGTAAATTATAATTAACGTTTCGTGGGACAGGTTCGGTACCTGTTGTTTTGTGGTTTTATTCATATTATTATTTTCAGGCAACAATCCAGATTTGCGGCAGATTTTAAGGGGGCCGATGGAGTTGGAAGCTGTTCTAACCACTCATGAAGGGAAAGCGACCGGCTGGAGGAAGTATCACTCTGACGATCTTCTTCATCTTCCTGTCCTTCTAAGAGGCTATATTTTTTATTTAATATTCTCGGTTTAGGGCCATGGACATAGCTCGTTCTTCTTCCAGTTTTTTAAGCTCCAATTCCATTCGACGTGACTGAGATCCACCGGATTATGGGAGGAGCGCGTTGACGTATTTTGACGGACTTAGACTTTTCCGAGTGCGTTGAAATGCAAATTTGGCATTTATAGGTTAGGTCTGATATCTCACCTGATGTGGCATTTGTACACGGATATTATAACTTTTTTGGCATTTAGTGCAAGTTATCATATTTTGGTCAGGGGGTTCGGACATAGGGACAATTTGGATAATTTTGTTGATCCTGTAAATCCATTTGTACTTACTGTGAGATTGGCAAGATAGGACGTTATTAGGTACTTCAGTTGTTAGAATCGGGTAAAATCGTTGACGTTGTAGGAAACGTTTAACCACAAAAAGAATTTTAAAATGTTGGGAGAGGAAACCGCCTCGCTAGTGACTTCCACGGGGATTTTGAATAAAGAAACACTCAATTCCAAACAAAAATATAATTATTTAAAATTCAAGTTTCTTATATTAAAATTCCTATAAATACAATTAATTAGATAAATTTAAGCTATTTATAGAAATTAAACTTACTTTTGGTATGGAAACCACTAGAGTAAATTTCTATACAAATTAAAATTAATATGATCTTCAAGATTAGTAACAAGTCACCACGCCATGCGAAGCTAAAATACAATTTTATAATAAAATGGCGCAGTTAACTAACGCAAGTAGCGTCTACTCCGAAAAATATAATTTGAAATTTAGACATAAAAAATAATAAACACATCTCATTAGAAAATTAGCAAACAGAACTATTTTCTAGCGATTTTGCCAGTGTCGGCAACATATACTATTACCCTAACCGAGCACTAGCTACTATGGCCTTCGGCGCGTTGATCGAACACAGACCAGTGCCTCTGGTGGGAATCGAACCCACGACCCC
>CM037855.1:174730230-174748809 GCA_021234595.1 Delia radicum | reverse complement strand
AAAAAAAATATTTATAAAACAAAAAACCAAATTGGTAAAATTCTACTCTTACTCAAAAAAATTTTACTCAATCGCTAACATTTTTTGCTACTCGCTCACGTTCACATGAGAAAAATTAGATTTCCCTCACTCATAATTCACGTGAATCATGAAAAATTCTACTCACGTTCCTATCTTCACTTTGTACCTTATACTTTTATCGTTATCTGTATTCAAATCTACTGTCGGTTCTAATATCGATGATTTTTATTTAAAATTGCCCCAGAAGCAAACGGTTCTATAGTTTTAAAGTAAAACCGGCTCTTTTAGAACCAATTCTGAAACTAGTTTTTAAACTTGTTCTTCGTCAGTTATGCTTTCCATTTAAGTTATGTGGAACGGGTTTTGAATCTAGTTTCATGGAATTTGAATGTGTTGTAAAACTAATGTAATTGGGAACTTGTAAAAAATCTTCCTGGGTAATGTTACACCTGCATTGTCATATTGATTATCTATGATGATTTAATATAAACAAATATTTTTTTTATAGATAATCACCAGGGACAGGAACTTCATGCACTAAAAAAGTGTGTTTTAGGCGCCTATAATATGCATGAAAAATCATAAAATATGCACTTAAAATTTTTTTAAAACCGAAAATATAAAGTTTCGAAGAAAAATAATGAAAAACGTGAAAATATAGCCATTTAAATTAATATTTTTCATGTTTTTAGGTAATTTTAATTAAATTTTATAGTTAGTTTGTATTTTTTGATATATTCACAATTGTGCAAAACGTGGGCAATTAAGGGGGTCTTCTTGTTTGGACGGCTGAATTTTAGGTGTTTTTTGAAAACTTGTGAAAAGAAAACGGCAAAAGATTTTTTAATTCTGGTTTTCGTATTTGGTTGCACAATTCATCGAAAACTAACAATTTTAAATGTTTGAAAAGTTCTAGGCCTCCAATATAGGGTCTACCAAAAAAAGATGGTACGCAGCTTTCCGGGACTCACGGTTATCTGAATGCAAAACGGAAAACGTAGAATTGGTTAGTATTAGCCTTATCGGCCCATGCTCAATAAAAAAAAATTATTTATCAAAATGGCGGCCGTTTGAAAATGAAAAATCGATAGTTGACCCTTTTTTTGTAGTCTAGTGTAAAAAACAAATGGTAAGCAGTTTGTTTTCTAGATGATTAGCCACGTATATTAGCCACATATAAAAATACGCATTTAAGCCAAAATCAGTAAAAAATATGCATTTAGAGCAGTAAAAATATGCGTTTAGTGCAAAATATTCAAAAATTTGCACTAACAAATCGATGCCATTTTCAGGCAAATTCTTTGATTCGCAAAGATAACTTGTTTTCTCTGTTCTCAGACTTACCCAGTTTAGAATTATTATTCTTACTTTAATAAGAATAATATGGACTTACTAATAACTAGTTAATTTTCCCCTTATTTGAATACAATAAATAATGAGTTACCCATAAGTACTTATCTTTGTCATTATTTTAAATGTGAACTAATGATCTAACATTTTTTTGAAATCTATTTTTAGACTCGCTACTTTTTCACTACTAGTAAGTACATTATAACTACATATATAACTACATATTTCAATTTTTTGAAAGCTCAAAAGTAATAACATTTTGTGCAAACAAGTCATTTATGTTTTTATCTATCAAGTATAACATGTCGAGATAGCTCAGATGGTAGAGCGGTTGGCGGACAACCTGGAGCCTCAGGTTCGAATCCCGTGTGGGCACATTTTATTCAAAAAAAAATGTTTAATAAAAAAATATTTTTTTTGATTTTGTCTATACTGGTAAGCATATATGTAGGTAACTACATATTTTTAATGTGAATGATATGTCATTATTTTATGCGACATCCCCATATGAAAGTAATGAGATTTGTAATGACAATTGTAAATATTAACCCTTAACTGCATGTATATCAAAAATATGTGGTTACCAAGTATGGACAAAAATAATGAGTATAAAATAAATTTTCAAAAATAAAATTATTTTAATAAAATATATTTTTTTTTATTGAACTTTTTTTTTTTAATAAAATGTGTTCACAAGGTATTGGAAACTGAAACTCCAGGTTGTCATTCAACCGATCTGCCATCTGAGCTTTCTCGACATGTTATACTTATACATAAGTCAACATAAATAACTTACTTACACAAAATGTCATTACTTTCCAGCTTACAAAAAATTAAAAATAAGTAGGTATATACATATGTAGTTACTAGAAGTGAAAAGTAATGAGTCTAAAAATAGATTTAAAAAAAATGTCTCGATCATTACTTTATATTTAAAATAAATATAAAATATTAACCAATGGGTAACGCATTATTTATTGCATTGAAATATTGGGAAAATTAACTAGTTATTAGTAAGTCCTTATTATTCTTATTAAAGTAGTGCAGAGAGATTAAGCGGGTGTCATTACTAGTAGTTGGAAAAATAATAACATGTCATTACCGTTTCTACATTGTATGCATTTGGATGAACTTCCGGTTCCTGATAATCACAAATAATTTAATAAATAGTTTAATTAAACCAATATTTTGTAGTTAGTAAATATTATTCAATTCAATAACAAGCACGAGTGCTTTCTGTGTAAAATTTGTAAAATTATTGTTTCGGATATTGTAGTAACTTGACATTTTAAATTAGTTTAAATGTCAACTGCAGGAATTATTAGCCTTGTTTGCGGTGGCAGTTGGTTTTGTGTGCGCTTTAAGTTATGCGTGCTTAGTTTTTAATCGTATACGCAAACAAAAACGTGCAATTGCTAAACAAAATTCTAACTGTAAGCTGAAATCATTTCGGAGAAAAAAAAATATTTTTTAAACGTAATAAAATTTTGCGAAATTTTAAATAAAATATAAAAATTTTGTAAAAACTCAAAAAGGGAAACAAGTTGTGTAAAAAGTAAAAAAAGATTTTAAAATGTTTACTCCTACACATTTTGTCGTTTTTTATTGCTCAGGTTTTAAGTCGTTACGCCAAAAAGTTATAGGCAGTGATGTCAATTTTATTAAAACAAAATATGCAGTTAGTCCCATAAAAAGCATTAGCTAATAAATTTTATGAAAATGTTTACTTTTTCCACTGATTTAGACATAAAACCGTTAAAATGCAATAATCACAATTTGTTTTTTAACTTAATTTTGTGTTATTGGTTAAAAAAATGTTGCAAATTCTAAAAAACTATAAATTGTCATGGAAAAGGCGCCAAAAGAGCCAATTGAAATAAAAAAAAGCCAAAATCGTCAAAAGCGCTAACAAAAAAAAAAATCCAGTTTAGGGTAGTTCAACAACACTTTGTATAGGTGGGTGGGAATCCCCTAGCTAAACGAAATTTTGTTCGTATTTTACTTCGTTTATCAAATTTCTTTATCTTTTTTTATATTTTTTATTATCAACAAAAATAAATAAAATTTTTTATTGTATTTCCACTAAAAACAATGATTTCGCTATAAATTTCTAAAATGTAAAGAGCCAGTAGTATTCAATTTTTAATCGTTCTATGATAATGACTTTAATAATTGCATTAAGTTTTTGCATTTTAATATTTTTTCTAACATCAATAGCAGTATTTTTAACAAGAAATCGAAGAAATGGTAAATGTCATCGAATAAAAAGTGCACGAAATTGAAAAGTATTTGGGGAAAATCATAAACAAATAAAACTTATGAATCACTTTGTGAGAGTTTATCTATAAAACATATATTAACCCTTAACTGCATGGCATTAATATGATATGACGGTTAAAATAACTACAAATGTAATAAAAAAAAATCAATGACTGTTGTTTTTGTAAAAATTACTAATGTTGTTGTCACTTAAAACTAAAAACAAATAACTACATAATTCAGTAAAAACAACTGTACAAAACATTAAAAATTATTAACTTAAAACAATTACTTGTATTGTCAAATCAAATGCAAATGTAGTAAAAATTACATATTAAAATCTGTCACACACATAATTAAAATAACAAATCATACTACTAAAATAACTACAAACAGAAAAAACATTAGAAAATCAAGTAGAAACAACATTAAATTAAATAGAAACAGCTTTGAAATCAAACAAACTTTGTATTCTATTTAGTTCAAATATGTTTTTACTTATTTGTAAAAAGCGGAAAACACATCTATAATGTTGAAATATTAATTTAAATACGAAAAAGTTTATTGTAACTAGAATCATATTTACTTTAATAAGATTTATACTTAATTTAAACATTTTCGTAAAAAAATAAGATATTAATTGAAATATGAAATAATAATTTATTTAACTATGATTTTTTTTTTCTCTGTGTAAGCACCATTCGTTTTTCTTTTCTATTTGAAAAATTTTTGAATTCGGAAATCTTGCATAAATTAAAAAAAAAAATCTTAACAAAAATTCGACTTTGTTTTGCTATTTGATGGAATTTGCGTGATTGTGAGTTAAACCTAATTTTATTCACTCGAACGTGAGTAAGTGTGCTTAGGAAACAATTCTTCATGACCGATTCAGTGTATGTGAGTCAAATTTTTGTGTAAGTGAGTGTGCGTGAGAAAAAAAAAATATTTTTTGGCTTTAACTGGTAGATGTTTCTTTAATTTTTTTTTGGCAATTAAATATTTTTTGGGTTTTAAAACACTAAGAACTGCTAACTAATCTTAAATATCCATTGTTTAGGGCTTAACCATAGTCATATTTATATGGAAATCTCTGAGGACAAAGTTAAGCTCAGTTTATTTTTTTAGAAAAGTTACTCGCCCTAAATAAATTATCACAATTTGCCTTAACTTTTACATCTAATTTTTTTCCGGCAAGGATTTATTTCGTTAAATTGTGTGATTCACGTGAGTATTATCAAAATTTAAAAATTTGCTTGTGAGTGTAATATTTCCCTCGTGAGCGTGAGTGAATCAAAATTCACTCACGTGCCCATCTCTAGTTCTTACTCTTAGCCACTAGATATAAGAATTAAAAAGCTAAATTTTTTGCAAGGATTAGCTTTTAACGAAAGGTACAAGATTTTCGAATTCAAAAACTTTTTTTCGAATCGAGTTCCGCAATAACCCCAAATTAAAATTATTAAAATTACAATTTTTGTTTGGATTTATTTTAAGTTAAATCAATTTAAAGAAAAAATATAAAAATACACTCAAAAATGTTTTGTCATATTTTAGAACTTAACAAGTACATGCATTAAATCAGGTTTTACTAAATCTTTTCTTTATACCCTGCCACAATGAACCTTTACAAATGAAATAACAGACAAATATTTACAAAAAAAAATATGTTAGAGGTGAAAACAAAAATTTGAGGTGATAATTTGTTTTGGATGTAAAAATAAATTGTGTGTGTAACTGTGTAAAAAATGAATGTGGTGAATTTTAAATATTATTCACCTCTTATTGTCTGGTGGAAAAATATGACGTTATATTTTTTACTCCAGACACTACTATGATTTTTTACTATAATACAGTGTATTATACACCAATTTGTATAGAAAATGTAGAGGTACCTTCACATTTTCACTCATAACTTTTTAAACTGCTTGACCGATTTTGCTCATTTTCAATACCAAACTTTTCGGAAAAATGTACATCAATCTATGTAAAAATTAGCAAAATTATTGTGTTTTCGCGCCGTGCTCGCCATTTCAAAGACAGACAGACGGACAGGTAGACATCGCTAAATCGTCTAAAAATTGAAAAAGGATCAATATATATACTTTATGGGGTCTTAGACCTATATTTCGATTGCGATGAAAACCGAAATGACAAACTGATATATACATTTAGGGAAATTCTGCTGTAAATATTTGTAGTTGTAATACAGTATCTTTATTTTTAAGTGAACCACAAAATAAAACCGCGATTCTTTTGTAAAAACTCATTTTTTGCCGGTTTTATGATATTTGATTGGGTTTAAGGTTACGTATATGTAGGAAATCATATTAAATACATTTGAATTCGAAAAACTAAAAAAATTATACGTGTCCGCCATCTAACGTTTTTTTTTTCAACTAGTGCTTATTTCGTGAATGGTAACACTTAGCTCATGTCTGATTTGACAGGTAATTAGTTTTTACTTTCCGCTGAACGAATATGGTTGTGTATACGCTTGAACGACGCTGGGAAATATTGCGACATTACTTTGAAAATCATGGTAATGTTGCAGAATGTGTGCGAAAATTGCGTACGGATTTTGGAAGAAGAGAAACACCGTCAGCTCCGTATGTTCGTTATCTTGTGAAAAAAGTGAAAGAAACTGGCATCCTCCTCGATAAACCAAAGAGTGAAAAGCCAAAAACAGTCCGTACACCCGAGAAATGTGCCACACAGCGAAATATCGCATTATCAGCCGCAGAGCTGATGTCGTTTGGCCACCTCGGAGCTGCGATTTGACACCGTTGGACTATTATTTGCGGGGTGCCTTCAAAGATAAGTGTTACGCCAAAAAGCCAGAGACAATTGACACTTTAAAGGAAAATATTCGTGAAGCCATTGGTGAAATACAGCTGCACACAATCGATAATGTGCTTAAAAATTGGACCGATCGTGTAGGCTACTGCAGGGCCAGCCGAGGGCAGTTATTTGGCGGACCCTTTATAAGGATGCTTTTTTGTTTGCTCCATAAAATTTAAACTTCTTAAAAGTTTTTGATGCCTTTCAAAACTCAATTCCATTAAACTGCGCCAAACCCCTTTTGTTTTCACTTGGTAACCACCATACAACTTTCACCAAACAGCGATATGGAAATTATTTTCTTTAGAGAATGTATCTCCCAAGTCTAGTGACTCTATTTTGTATAAGTTTGGATCTGAAAGTTTAAAACTATGAGCAAAAAAATTTAATGAATGAAAAACTCTTGTTAGTTTCAAGTATTTTTTTTTTAATTTTTCGACTTTTACACATAAATCAATTCTTTTGGCGAAGACGTTCCAACGTAAAACTTTGCATATCCTAGTTTTTGAGTATAGTCTACATAACCCTGTCCAACGTTTCTCACAAGCAGACTTGGGTGATGTCAATTACATTTCATAATCATTCACTTAAGGAATTTTTCTATATTATTTATAATTTCAGACCTACGCTCACACTTGTAGGCTTTAACGATGCCTTGAAAAATTTTCAATTAAATACCCAGATGTTGTGTTTCCAACGAAGCGTTTAAGCTCACAAGTGTGAACGTAGGTCTGATATTATTAATGATATAGAAAATTTTCACAAGTTAATGGTTGTGAAATGTAATTGACGTCTCCCAAGTCTGCTCACAATTTAAAAAAAAATTGAGAAATAAGAGGCATATAAAGTCAGTTTCAACATGTTTCAAATTTTTTTTAAATCACATATATTTCTTAAAGATCTGTAGTTTTATGCAGTAAAGGGTTAAGACCAAAAAGACCAACTTATCATTTACAAATAGTATTTACTATTAATATTTTATCTACTATATATCTTATCATTTGACTTTCACCCACTCCCATTGAAATTTAATCAATAATAATTATTTGAATTACATGAATAGTATTAATTTCCCATCGCTCCACAAAAGATCGGTTTTCATTGTTTATAATTTGTATTAATTTAAAGTTTATAATCAATTAACAAAACTATGGAACCTTTTCTTATTTGTTTATGCATTGGATTATCGATATTTGTCGTAACGAGTATAGTAGTTTTAATACAAAGGAAACAACGGAATAAACGTTATCCGGGTCAAGTGTTGGGAAGTAAATATTAATAGAATTATAAAAATAGGTTTAAATGAGTCATCAATGCATTAATTTTATTATAAAAAAATACATAAAAATACTTCTTATTAACAAACAAATCGTTGTTTCTTTTATTTTTAGCACCCGTGGTAGTAACATCAGCTACACATACAGCTCCTGGTGGTTATCCAGTGACACAAATGCCTGTTTCTTCTAGTACAACGGCTTATCAGACACATGTGTATGCAGCTCCTTATCCACCACAAGGGTAAGTGAAATAATAACACTGTCTGTAATATCTACTAATACAAATCAGTGTTGGCCAGTATTTTCTTACAAATCCCCCTAAATTGTTTAAAAACTCCCTAGACTTACTTTACTATCAAAGAAATGCCTCTAAAAATAGTTTTTCCTTAAATCTGCTGAAATAAACTAACTTCTTTAGAGTTTAGCTGGTTTCATTCCGTTTTTCTAGTCAGAATCTAAAAAATTATTTTAACAGTGACTGAAAACATATAAAATCAATCACTCGATTTGATCCACCCTTTCTGATTTTAACCAAATTTGGTATAGTCAGAAGATGGTCATCATATAACTACACAGAAAAAATTATCAACCTGAAATATCTAATAAAAGATTTGATTTGAATTAAATTTGTTTCTAAACAAATATTTAATTGAATCAATTAATATTTTAATTGACTTGTAAATCTATAAATACATATTTTATTTTAAACATAATTCTCAAATTATTTTTGTATACACTGTAGCTTAAATAGAAAATTTTTACCCAATTTGTGCAAAAATCGTCAAATTTTGTTAAAAAAATCTTCAAAATCGTCATTTTGAGAATGTGAAATCGTCAAAAAATCGTTATTCCAAAAACTCCTTATATTTCAATAAAAAAATAAAAATTTTACTCACAACTTCGTTTTAATCAGTTTAATTGTAATTATTTCACAATTTTAATGTTCTTTTTTATTAGTTCCTTTACAAACGACTCTGAGTCTTAAAAACACAAATCCTAATACAAATTTCGGGGAACAGAATTTTAAAATCACTGACTTATTTTAAAATCTGTAAAATTATTTTGATTTTTAAATTTTTTCCCGATATTTTGTTTCACAATATTTGGGCATACATACAATAAAAAGGGAATTAAAGAAAGATATTGATTTACCAAAAATGTAGAATATCACTCTTTTATCAGTGATTTTAAACCTAAATGATTTAAATTATTAAAAAACAAAGATTTTGAATCCATTCAGATTCGTTATATTTTAATAAAAATTAAAATAAACCTATCAAAATGATGGGAGTTTATATTTAGTTGATCATTAAATATGTAAATGAAGAATTTTTATTCGATTTGAAATCATTTTATCTCATTTTCCTTAGATGTTTAAAAAAAAAAAAACTTATCAAATTTTGTCAGTAAATTTTAGAGAAATAAATTAAAACATTTAAAAATTCTATAAACATTGCAATTTTTATAAGTCGTCATTTTTCATACAATAAATTTTTTGAAATCGTTAATCATCATTTTATCATATTTCACTTCAAAAATCGTCAAAATGGAGACAAATCGTCAAAGTTGGCAGCGCTGGACTCAACATTAACAAAAACACACATACCAACGTATCGCAACGTATCGCTCACACAGTTTTTTTTTTTATTTTTGAGTATCATAATTTTTTTGTAGATAGTTATTTATAGCTTTTTTTCTTTTTAATTTTCAATAAAAGTTTTAATTAATATTATCATTGCCGTGATAGGTGCAAAATCAATTAAAATGTTAATTGATTGAATAAATTTTTTAATTGAAACCTGTTTTTAGTTTTTTCTGTGTATAACCTCGTCTAAATGAAGGACAGCTAATCCCAGCGGATCTTGAAATATCGTGTTTCAAAATATGAAAACTATTCGAAAATTTAAAAAAAGTAGTCGTACATACACAGAAAAAATAATTGTCAAAAAATTGCAATTAAACTCTTGTTGGATTTCAACCTCACTATCAATTGAAACTTTAATAATATCTATTAAACGTTTAATTAAAAATTTCTAGTTCATTTATAAAAATTTCTAATTTTTATAACCCATAAGACAACCAAGAAAAAAAGATTTTTAAAATATGACAAACAAGAAAAAAAGATTTTTAAAAAATCACCAAAATTATAATAAAAAAAGTCGATTAAACAAATCGCTAATGATGTTTAATAGTTTCGCCAATATTTGAAAAAAAAACTTCAAAATTGAAAAATTGAAAAATAGCACAAATTTAAAAAAATCTCTAAAATTAAAAAAAAAAAACTAAATTTTAATAAAAACGCCGATATTGAAAAAAATCGCCAAATTTAAATACAGAAATCGCAAAAATGAAAAAAAATAACCAGAAATTAAAAACTTTTCTGAAATTAAAAAAGTGGCCGAAATGAACACCAACATGACAAAAATTTAATTTTTTCAAGATATAGACGCTTTAAATTTAATATAGATGATTTTTTTAAATTTTGACGATTTTTAAGTTTAAGAGATTTTTTCAATTTTGTTGATTTTTTAAAAAATTTTGGCGATTTTTTCAAATATAGATTTTTCTTAATTCAAGCGACTTTTTGTGATGATGGTGCAAGATTTTTTTCTTTTCTTATTTAAGTGGGGGTCGTTTTTCTTAATTTCTTCATCCAATCTGTCCAATAACTCAACATAGTACTTGGCAGTTATTGTTTTTCATTTCTCCAAGTTATCAATAAATATTATACCACGTGCATCCAAAAAAACACTGGCCATTACCTTTCGAGCCGATTGTTGAGTCTTTGGGCGCTTTGGTCGGCTTTCGCACGCTTGTAACCACTCCGCAGACTGTCTATTGGACTTCGGTGTATAATAATGAATCCACGTCTCATCCATTGTTATAATTGAATTCACTTCAAACATCTTCAAAGCATACTTTGAATCATGAACATGTTTCAGTTTTTTTTTAACTGTTATAAAACGCGGCAACCATCGCACAGAAAGCTTTTTCATATTTAAATGATCCAGGACGTTCTACATCATTTGTGCTCGTACTACCACGTTTAAATTAGGAATACCACCTTTTAACCATTGAATATGACGGTGAATATTCACCATAATGTTTATCAATCCATTCTTTGGCTTGGACAGCATTTTTTCGCACCAAAACTCTTTGGAATCCGTTTTTTCTCAAACTTTAAAAACAGCATCATTTTTATAACGGTAACATTTTTTATAATTAATGAAGTGTCATAAAATGTTGACACATTTTTTCTAGAAGCCCTACTGAATAAACAAAAAATATTTTCGTGTGAAAGGCGTGGCACAGTGGTTCCAAACACAAAAAACATGGTAATAAATATAGATCTTTTAAACTACTGGTCCAATCGGGAAATGGTGTTCCCAAAAATTGAAAAGCGGGAGCTAACCTTTAAGGAAAATGTTTCTGTGGTCACCCTGTTTTAACACAGGGTGTGCTACAGGGTGTCAAAGTTGACCATCTCGAGTATGAAAGAGCTTTAAAGGGGTATAACTTCTATAACCATGCATCGATTTTAGTGTTTTTTGGACTTTTTTAAATCTAGGTTACGAGACAAAGCAAAAACATGCTTCATGTACCATAGTAACTCTTACAGTTAAAAAAATATTTCACTTTGAATTTCAAAATCTTCATTTTTCGCCTTGACTTTTTTAATAGTTTTGCCAATAGATTATTCATTTTTCAAAGAAAATGCTCAAAATTTTTTCAAGTCATTGTAATGACCTTTCTTAAACTCCTAAAGAAAACTTTTTTGAATTATCTTAAGCCGTTTCGCAGTGATACTATTTTAAACTCAAAAATTAAAAGTGTGTTCTGAAAAATGGGGTTTTTTGGTCAGATAAGGGGTAACTTCACACACCTTTATATATATTTTGCTGATATTTTTTGGATTAGTTTTTTACATAGTTTGATAGAGTAGACTTCAAAAATGCTTAATGGTATAGTTTAAAGCATTTTTGGATATGCACCCTACGTCCAGCATTGGTCGAAAATGATGAATTTTTGAACGGAATTCTATGTTTATGACCGTGATAAAAAAAAGTCACGCCACTTAGACACGATTTGAAATTTTTATACTGTAAAGAGATTTATTCTAATGAGTTTGCCACTTCATTTGCCGCCGCCCGCTCAAAAACGTAGCCTGGAGAGCAAATTTTGTGGAAAAAGTCATTTTTTCAAAAGCCTTTTTTTGATTTATAAAAAAAGCGTACTTATATTATCAATTTCAGCAAGATTTTATTTTATTTTTAATAAAACGTAAATAATTGTCCTACATTCCAAAAATCTTTTCGATATTGCTTATGGTTATTTTTACATAAAACATCAAAGTTCAATGTAGTATATCTAACTATAATTAATTGTACATTTATTGGCTTTTGCTTTCGGTAATGTTAAAAAATTTAAATAATTTCAGAAATTTTTTTACATATTATTAAATTAGACTTAGTTATCAATTCAACGATGCATAAATCGTTTATCTAGTGTAATAAATGAATTCAAACTATTGCGCTTAAATCAGGCATTTCAGGTCAAATTGCAGTATTTAACAAATTTATATATTCAGGTATACAGAGCGTGTTGCATTATATTTCTCTAAAAGGGTTACGGGTTTTTTTATTTTTTTAATACTATTTCAAAAACCTAATAACATATAAATGCAGGTAGAAAATGCGTTTTATGATGTAACATTTGCATAATATATTGTTCTAATTTTCCATATAAAACAGGTAAATAACTACCATATATTCATTTATTTGAAAGACAAAATAATGTTTTTTTTTGTTCTAAAGATAAGGTTTTATTAAATTTAACTGGTACAGTAGTAATTGTGCTAAAAATATGAATATATTCCTAAGGACTACACATTTTCTACAAAGTAGTCTGAAGTATCAAAAGTTAAAAGGTCGTTTATATGCATAGATTCAGAATCTTCCTTTTCAATGTCTATGCTTATTTTTGGTAACCATTTTGTTCTTATGGAGTAAAGTACTGGATCCGATGATATTAATAAAAATTCCATCAAATCGGAATTTTGAGCTATTCTGGAGCACTTACGTGTGTTAAAAAGCCTAAAATGTTTGACGTCTCTATTTCTGGCCTCCTGGGCTTCTTCAGTCAGTTCGCCTAAAGGCAACATACTGTTTTCTATTATTTCTTTGGCATGAGCTAATACTTTATGTACTGTTGGTGTCATTGGCCTCCAAGAGTACATGGTGAGTATAATGTCTTTTGTTTCATTGGCAAAGAGTTTAAATTTAGCCACATTAATAGGTTTTTTACTGTTAATGACTGCTAATATAACTTTAAAACGTTTTAGTAGGTTTTTATCGAGACCCGTAATTGAGGAGGTAGTTTCTGGATCTTCGAAAAAACGCCTTGCTGTATTTCCGTCATTGGAACTTCCAAACCCCTGAAGGGGCGTATCAATGATTAATCCAAGTCTTAATTTAAATTCATCTTGAATTCTTTTCTTCTCTTCTTTTCTCATGTTGTGTAGATCAGTGTTTTTGTTTACGGAAAGGCTTAGGTTTCCTGGAATAAGGCGGTATTTGAGATCGTATGCGAGGTGTAAACAATATTCCATAAATCTTATTCTGGCATGAAGTGGCGATATCCCAAACCTCAGAGCGTTTTCGTTCATAGAAATTGTATCACTATCTTCATGAAACTGTGAACTTAATTTTCCACATATATTACATTTCCAAGTAGATGTTGTGTCTGTAATTGCATTTGCAACTTTTCCATCAATCATTGTAAGTTGTGGTTGAAATGAAACTTTAATAACTTGTCCAGATATTTCCACGTAAAGTGGAGACAAGCTCGAAATTTCCCTTTCTATTGAATCTACTAAACTTTGTGTTGAAATCATGTCTTCTTTTACATATTCAAATCGTATTGGACGACATAAAAATTTAGATCCAGGGGTTAAATTCGTCCATATATCATTTGCAGACGAGGTTGAAGGTAATTTATTATACAACCGCATTCTTAACGGCACAAAAGAAGCCATAAAAATTGATGAAAAACTTTTTTCTTTGCTGCTTCCAGATGGTTGTTTGTATTCGGAAAACCCAGATGTGCCATCACAGCCCCATTTGAACATTAACACGACATCAGATTGCTTGCATCTTTCAATATCTTTGCTGCTAAATGTGGACATAATTCTAGAAACAGTATTGTCAATTAACTGTGATAGTTCAACTTTTGCGCCTTCAATAGAGGCATGCACTGGGGATGTTATTGGTTTTAAAATATTTTCTTTTGTTTCTTTTATTGCTTTACTGCTAGGAAAAATATCATATCCTTTTTCAATGAGAGCTTTTCTTAAAATACCATATTTATTTCTCGTTAACCCCAAATTTAGAAAAAGAGCTAATGCATCTTCACTGGTAAAGGAAGTTGATGATTTTGGTGTTGGAATACTTTGTATCATGCGCTTCAAACGCTTAGGAGACGCAGTTGGTAGGACGTCGACAATTTTCCCTGTTTCTTTAGGCTGTATACGTGTCAAAGCTGCTTTAAAAGAATCCTTTATTTCATTAGCGGAGTGTGTGTTAATCATTTCTTCCTGTTTTACCTTCTTAGTCCTAATCTGGACCTCTTCATAATCTTTTTTAGGGCGGCCCCTTTTTTTCTGTTCAATAACTACTGACATCTCCTTATTAAGCCAATCTTGACTCTTCTTCATAAATTTTTGTATAGAATAATCGGAATCTTTAATCCTTTTTTCATAAATTTTGTAAAAATTTTCAATTTCATCTGGCTTTATATTTAAGCCATACGAGTAGACAATGGTATCAATCAGTTTTCCTATTTTTTCCGATCGTATATCAGTATTGGCAAGAGTATCCCAAATTACTTTACAAAGGGAGCTATATTTTATTGTAACCTCCATGACTGCTTAACTCAAATAACCTCCTTTTAAAATTACTACGCTTATATATTACAAATATTTGTTTTTTTATAAACAAAAAATCGAGCAGGTACTGGATTTGTAAAAACAAAAAACTGAAATAGGTAAAATAAAAAAAAACGCATTATATTAGCCCATTAAAACAATATGTTATGCAAATGTTACATCATAAAACGCATTTTCTACCTGCATTTATATGTTATTAGGTTTTTGAAATAGTATTAAAAAAATAAAAAACCCGTAACCCTTTTAGAGAAATATAATGCAACACGCTCTGTATACCTGAATATATAAATTTGTTAAATACTGCAATTTGACCTGAAATGCCTGATTTAAGCGCAATAGTTTGAATTCATTTATTACACTAGATAAACGATTTATGCATCGTTGAATTGATAACTAAGTCTAATTTAATAATATGTAAAAAAATTTCTGAAATTATTTAAATTTTTTAACATTACCGAAAGCAAAAGCCAATAAATGTACAATTAATTATAGTTAGATATACTACATTGAACTTTGATGTTTTATGTAAAAATAACCATAAGCAATATCGAAAAGATTTTTGGAATGTAGGACAATTATTTACGTTTTATTAAAAATAAAATAAAATCTTGCTGAAATTGATAATATAAGTACGCTTTTTTTATAAATCAAAAAAAGGCTTTTGAAAAAATGACTTTTTCCACAAAATTTGCTCTCCAGGCTACGTTTTTGAGCGGGCGGCGGCAAATGAAGTGGCAAACTCATTAGAATAAATCTCTTTACAGTATAAAAATTTCAAATCGTGTCTAAGTGGCGTGACTTTTTTTTATCACGGTCATAAACATAGAATTCCGTTCAAAAATTCATCATTTTCGACCAATGCTGGACGTAGGGTGCATATCCAAAAATGCTTTAAACTATACCATTAAGCATTTTTGAAGTCTACTCTATCAAACTATGTAAAAAACTAATCCAAAAAATATCAGCAAAATATATATAAAGGTGTGTGAAGTTACCCCTTATCTGACCAAAAAACCCCATTTTTCAGAACACACTTTTAATTTTTGAGTTTAAAATAGTATCACTGCGAAACGGCTTAAGATAATTCAAAAAAGTTTTCTTTAGGAGTTTAAGAAAGGTCATTACAATGACTTGAAAAAATTTTGAGCATTTTCTTTGAAAAATGAATAATCTATTGGCAAAACTATTAAAAAAGTCAAGGCGAAAAATGAAGATTTTGAAATTCAAAGTGAAATATTTTTTTAACTGTAAGAGTTACTATGGTACATGAAGCATGTTTTTGCTTTGTCTCGTAACCTAGATTTAAAAAAGTCCAAAAAACACTAAAATCGATGCATGGTTATAGAAGTTATACCCCTTTAAAGCTCTTTCATACTCGAGATGGTCAACTTTGACACCCTGTAGCACACCCTGTGTTAAAACAGGGTGACCACAGAAACATTTTCCTTAAAGGTTAGCTCCCGCTTTTCAATTTTTGGGAACACCATTTCCCGATTGGACCAGTAGTTTAAAAGATCTATATTTATTACCATGTTTTTTGTGTTTGGAACCACTGTGCGTGGTAGAGAAGAATGAGTGTATTTTCTAAAAATCATAACTACATTGCAAATTTTCAATTTTTTTTCTGAATCAGACTGCGCAGTTTCTGGTATTGAACCTTCGTCAGTGACCCTGTTTTTTGAATTTTTGAATAATGTAATAATTGTTATGTTTTTATTTGTTCGATTGCGTCTATATGAAATTTTCTATGCAATCACTGACCGTGGTATAGATAAACTGATTTCTAATGCCACCTGTACTCGCACTACACGTTAGACAGAGCGCTTGAGCGCACTGATCTATCGTCAGGTCGAGTTTTGTTGTGATTAAAACTAGTTTTATTCAATACACGGTGTTTTTGTTCTTGCATACATAATCTCAGAAGTACAACTCCAACAACACAACAGTTCTATTTTAGAAACTTACCTCACTCTAATGTCCACTGTTTATTTTCTTTTAGAAATGTTGAGGTTAAGAAGAAGAATAAACGTTTTTCTTTAAAAATTATAAACACTATTAATTTTTAAATCAGACTAGACTAGTTTCTGCCTTTTTTATGTACAGGCGTCATTAGTGATTTTTCATTTATTTATTTTTTTTTTTTTTTATTTATTTATTTATTCAGTCTATGGAATAAATCCTTACAGACTGTCATTAAACAATTTAAAATATAAAAATTACAATAAAAGTTTAAATATTGCAAGAAAAACAATTTAGCTATTTAAGAAAAGAATTACATATATTACGTTTAATAATGTTAACATTAATTGAAAAATCAAATAAATTGTAGAGATTATTAAAATCAGCACATATTCTTCTAACAGGATCAGCATTGGCATAGTTTTGACGAAATACTTTAAGATATAGTGGGTTAAAATTTCGGGTTGTACGTTGAGGAACGTTGAATGTTATATCATTTATAAGCTCGGAGGAAACATCGCCATTAATTAAGTTAGTTAAGAACGTTACATTTAGCATTGTTCTACGACTTTTCAGGGTAGGCAGTTTAATACGTGTTAGTCTAGTTGTATATGATGGAAGATTTGTAACAGTATCACGGTAAAAATCTCGTAAGCAGAATAAAAGAAACTGTTTCTGGACCGACTCAATTTGATCGATGTATATCTGCTATTGAGGATCCCAAATAACAGAGCCATATTCTAAAATTGGTCTAACCAGAGACGCATACAATTGCTTAGTGATGTTATGGTCGGTGAACTCTTTTGCCCATCGCTTTATAAAAGCGAGGGAACCGCGAGCTTTTTTAGTTGTCATTGCAATATGTTGAATAAAATCAAGCTTAGGGTCTAACAAAACACCAAGATCCAGGAAAACATCTACTAACCTCTAGCTGAAAACCACCTAAGGAATAGAGACCATGGGCGCTAATGTTTCTAGAGAAATGCATATGTTTACACTTTTTCAAATTCAGGTCCATTAAATTTGAGCTACACCATTTAAAGAAGTTATCTAAATCATGTTGAAGATAGATTTGATCAGAATCATTTTTAAAAGACAGAAAAATTTTAACGTCATCAGCATACATTAGAACATTAGAAAATTGTATATTATTTGGCAAATCATTAATAAAAAGCGAAAACAAAATTGGCCCAAGATGGCTTCCTTGTGGCACCCCAGATTTGACCAGAATATTCAAAGACGTAGAAGTATTGAAACGAACTCTTTGGTTTCTATTTGCTAAATATGAATTTATCCAGCTTATACAGTTGTTTGTAAAACCCATCAAATACAATTTTTTAAGCAAAAGGTTGTGATTCACTTTGTCAAAAGCTTTGCTGAAATCCGTATAGATAACATCAGTATGTTGGCCAATAGTAAAACCACGATTTACTAGTGTTGTAAGTTGCAGAAGGTTTGTAGTGGTTGAGCATCCTTTACGGAACCCATGCTGGGCAGGTGACAATAAAGATGAAACTTGATGACATAGAGATTCTGTTATACATTTTCGAATAGCTTAGATTGTATTATTATTTATTTGTGTCTTATAATTGTCAGATTATCTCTATATGATAAATTTTTTAACAACCCGCTGCTGTAAGAATCAAACCTGCGCTTCTTCTTATATTACAAACGTAACAATACCAAGTCATGGCCGTTTAGCGATGACACCCATGTATGGCGTCGAATGTAATGCAGCTTCCTATTAGCTTTTCTGTTATTGTTTATTATACTCAGAAGTGACCAACACTAACAAACATAAATATTCTATTTTTAGATTTTTGATTATTTTTCTAATCTCCTCCGTCTCTATTTTCACTTGTCACGCCATCTCTATGTGAGGTCACATACTTCTCACTCCATGTAGTAAGTCAATTGTGGTTATAGCTTAAA
>CM037855.1:174694681-174730130 GCA_021234595.1 Delia radicum | reverse complement strand
AAAAACAATCCAGGGTTTTCAGACTATGATCGTGTCAAAAAATGTCAAACTAGCAGAAGTACTGTACGTCGAATACGTCAAACTTACCTACCAACCTACCGTGCTATAAAATATCTGAATAGAACAGAAAAACAATAATCAGTAGCAAAAAAACGCACCAGATTGCTGTATGATCAGGTTTTAACCAAATTTAAGTGCTGCATTGTTATGGATGACGAAACATGTGTCCAATCCGACTTTCTTCAGGTATGGTCAAACTTTACGTCTCGTCGGCTCGAGGGTGTGTGGCCCCCAAATATAAATACGTAAAATTAGACAAATTTGGAAAAAAAATTATTAATTTGGCATGCAATCTGCAGCTGCGGTTTGAAGAGTCAGCCTTTTGTGACAAGTCCAAAAATGACATCAGAAAATATAAACATATAAAAGAGAGCTTGGAAAAGCGATTGCTGCCACATCTAAACCAAGTTTTGGCCAGATCTGGCAAGTTGTCATTATTCAAAACCCACCATGAAGTGGTATAATGAGAATATATTGATACACTCAAAAAAATAAGTTAGTACAAACGTTAGTAAAACGTCTTGTAAATCAGGTATACTATTTTTTAGCAAATTTTTTTGCTAAAATCGTGTTTTCAGCTAAAATTTTTGTTATACTTATTCAGCACTTAACTGTTTTATACTAATGCTATTAGTAAAGCAATGTTTTACTAATTAATTTTGCTAAAAAAAAATTGTGCTGATAAGCACATTAATAGTGTGGACGACAACCAGAATGAAGCAGATGTCGCGGCATGTCAAGATGTAGTAGAGAAGAGGAAAATGATACTAAAAAGTTCGACTCTAATAAGACATATAAAAAAATCAACCATGGAAGACTTTTGTATCTGTTTTTCATACATAAAACAAAATTGAGGATTAAAACAACTTAAATTTTGCGTTGTCACCGGCTTGTGAAAATAATTGTCTATTAATAAAATAAAAGACAAAAGAAAATATTTAAATTTAATATGTATTTCTATAATAAATATTAATAGATTAATAATCTAGTGTGGTCAAATTGCAAACAAACATATACAGACATGTAGACAGAGTAAAGCGAAAGACAAAGACACACATCTTAGTATGGTTCCTTTTTCTTATTGCAAAAAAATGGTTGTTTTTTCGTTTCGTTTGTTTTTGTTTATTTTTTCGTTTCGTTTCTATAATTATCTTCGGCAGTTGCGTCCTTTAAAAGAAAGCATCATTTACACTACCATTGATGTAAGTAGTTGAAAGAAAATTTTTGTTATGTTATATATATTTATTTCTATATATTTTCAGATATTAAATTAATTCATGACATCAATGTGGGAAAATGAAAATTTTTATATTTCGTAATTATTGTAAATTATTTTTAAAAGAATCACAAAAATATGTTTTATGATTTTCAGCAAATATATTAACTAAATTACAATTTTTTGCGTTTTTTTCAGTCTACTAAAATTCAGCAAAAAAATTATTAATTTTTACCAACGCTTTTTTATTTCTAATCTACTAAGTGTTAGCAAAACTTTTGCTTAATCTACTAGTTTTGTTGCTAAAAATCAGCTCGCTGATTTTCAGCAAAAGATTTTGCTGACATTAGCAATTTTTTTGCTAGCACCCTCCTGACTTAAATTTTGCTGACTCAGCAAAATTTTTTGCTGACTTTACAAACTTTTTTTTTTGAGTGTACTATACCAAAACGCATCAATCTACCAAATTGCCCAAATCTTCGTCCCATCGAGAAATATTGGGCAATTGTTAAACGCTAATTGAAAAGGAGGGCAGGTATAGAAAGTAACCAGATTTTAATGAGAACAAAGTGGAATAAATATGCTGGAGAAGTGGGAAGAAAAGTTGTACAGTGGTTGATGGGAAGCATTACAAGAGAAGCCAGCAAATTTATTCGAATTATAGACACATAATATTTTTTATAGCTTAATAAAATATCTTTAATTTCCTGTTTAAAATAGTAACATATGTTTTTTCGTTAAAAAGTTATGGTCGGTTCAATTCGCCCCGATTTTAAGTGGCCACTACTTTATGGAATGGAAATATTTTGGATTTTTGCAAATTTAGTGCATGTTCCTCGGTGCTCTGGAAAAAAATTTAAAATTTTTTTTTAACAAAACAGTTTAAGAAAAAATGTCTATGACATGCATGGACGGTATCCTAAAACCGAAGTGTTTCATCATTTCCTTAAGGAACAAGTACCACTTAGCACAATATATTTCATACACACAGAGAATAAATAAATAAATTAAATCATCATTAGAATTATTAAACTATATTGTGAACAGAAAATATATAAAATTATCCAAAACACAGCAACAGCATTCAAAATATTGATAAAATATTATCTTCTACATTACTTTTTATACCAAAAACCAATCACTTATTGGAGATAAATAAATTTTTTATTAGTTTCGCCTGCAAAAGAAAAACCAATCACTTTATCTAAAATATTAGTTTTCGTTACCAATTTTAAAAATAATATAAGTTTTTTATAGTTTTGGGAACTCTAAAATATTGAGTTACATACAAATATATTTTTAGACATCAATATTTAAATTTGAAACAAAACATTACTGTTCGAGTCCAGTAATAAAATAATTTTAAAGTAATATATAAATTTTTTTATAGTTATGGTAACACTAATAAAATATTGAGATCGGCAACCCAATTTCTGTTGTACATACAAATGAAGAGCTTAGTGCAAAAACTTGATAAACCACATTTACTGTTTTATGGATTTTCGCTGTTTTCTAGGCATCCATTGATTAATATTTGATAGAAGTCTTCCTTAAACACTTATTGCAAGTACCTAGAGTATAAAGCTCCTGCAAAAGTCATATTGGTTGAATTTTTTTATCCTTTAAAAGGAGAAAACAAACTAAAAATAAAATGTGGCTTATCAAGTTTTTACAATAAGCCCTTCAAAACTATTTTTAGACATACATATTTAAATTTGAAACTAAAAAATATTCAAGGTTGAAATTGGAAAATACAAATTTAAGGTAGAGGTAAAGTAATTGCCTGACAAGCAGGAGGTCGCCGGTTCGAGCCCAGGTCGCCACATAAAAATTTTTATTAATAAAATAATTTTAAAATAAACAATTTTTATAGTTTTGGTAATTCTAATAAAATATTGAGATTAGCAACAGAATTTCTATTGTACATACAAATCTAAATATATAAATTTGAAAATAAAAAATATTCAAGGTTGAAATTTGAAAAAACATATTTAAATTGAGTTTAGGCTAGAGGTAAAGTAATTGCCTGACAAAGGGGAGATAGCCGGTTCGAGCCCAGTTCGCGGCATAAGAATTTTGTATTAATAAAATAAATTTTGTGGAGCGCATGTTAATCTGTTTATAGACATAAATCATAAAACAAACATCAAATATTCAATTGTTACAATAAAAATTCGAAATTTTTGAATAAATGTCGGTTGTTACAATAGCATTAAAATTTAATAATATTAATAGTACACGGAACCACAAAATTCGGTTGCAACTACAAAACTGTTATATGGGTGTGTGTATTCAAACGGTTTGAAAACTGAGTGGCATCAACCACGATAAAAAAGAAAGGAAGTCCTAAAAATTCACAGCAGCTGAGCTTGTTAAATTAAAAAAATCGGCGGTTAATCAAATTGGGGTATCAAATCGTAAGTTGGCCAGAAAAATCCAATTCGCAAAAACTTACTCCAAATGAATTTGAAACACTAACAGAGAAACACAGACAATTGGCAGAAATACCAACAAAATGCAGACAACTGAGAAAAAACTTCATGAAAAAATTTTTTTAAATTATTTGGATGATGAAAAATACTTTCCTTTTGCTTGGAAACACGAAAGTATTAATTCTGGATTTTATTCTGATGACTTTAAAAAAATCTCCTGATAACGTACGGTATTCGGCCAAGGCGAAATTTGAATCAAAGTACTAAGCTAAACGTATATCACAACTTTACATCCAGGATTCAAAGCTATGTCTGTAAACGCGGATGTTTATATTAATAAATTTTTAGTAAAACTGGAAAATTTTTTCAGAGAAAGAGACTCTAAAGACTACATAATATTTTGGCCAGATTTAGGAGGCTGTTCCAAAAATATGTTAGAATGGCTTAATGCAAAAAACATACCTTTTGTACAGAAATACTCAAGTCCTCCAAAAGCACGTCCAATTAAGGACTTTTGGGGTCTTTTATGCCAAAAAGTGTATGAAAATGGTTGCGAAGCCAAATGCACTGAAGAATTGAAGAAAACTAATTTAAAGCAGTGTAAAAAAAATTAACATGAATGTCGTCCAAAGCATGATTGAAGGTATCAAACATAAAATACGCCAAATAGAAGATCGCCTTCCGTTGGCTTTCTACAAAAAGTGAATTATTAATTATAGTCTATACTATGTTATAAAACAAAATACTTTTTCAAAACAAATAATTAGTTTTTTTAATTATAAGCGTTTTAAAATTGTCTAAATACTTAATTGGCATAGGTTATTTAAAAAAAAATCAAATGATTGACAAAACTCCACTTAGCCACACTCATCACTGGATTAATAAAAAATTAAAAATTAATAAAAAATTATTTACACTCATCGATGATGCACTTGGCCAAAGAAAAATTTAATGTTTTACTTTTAAATTTTAAAAAATTAAAACCAAAAGTTTATTTTATCATCTTATCTTGCTCACATCAAAAATTTAATACCGAAATTGAAATATGAATTTTTGTTAAAACGCAAACTAGTGCGAATTTCGAAAAAAGCTAAAATACGTATTTACTGAAATCGACTAAGGATTAAAATATATCAATTTGATATTTATATCACAAAAATTTAGGTACACAAATTTTAAAAATGTTTTTTTTACAGAATATCTGAACATGCTTGCTATGTTTTATATACCTTTAAAAAAAACCTTTTAAATGATACTAATATTGTGCACTTTGTCTTTAGTTTAAGTACAAAATTCTTTGAAAAACTAAAAAAAAAAAAATATCTTTTTTGCTAAACACGAAATACTTTGGGAATCATCATAAAACAACCCAAGATTAGAGTTGACACAACCGGTTTCCGAGTTAATCGATAAAGCAGTGTTAGTCTATTATTCCGGTTTTTTAAAACCGGTTTTTCAAAAAGGGCGGTTTTCGAGTTATTGGAGAAAACAGTTTTTTCGTCTTGAATTATTCGGCATCAAATTTTTTTGCAATCTGAAAATTTCAGCGAAATATGCATTTTTTGGAATGCTTTGCATGAGTTTTGTCAATTTGAAATTTGCTTTGTTCCGTTTTTGCTTTTACCCTTTTGGTTTTGATGATCTGATTTTGAGCTTAAACACTATTTTATTCAGATGTTTGAGCTTTTAGTTGCTTTTGTAAAGATTTTGTGACTTAAAATGATTATTAGTCATAAAACATTAGTTTTTCTTTTTACTTAAAAAAATGGAATTTTTTCCAAGTTTTTAACTTTTGTTTTTACAATTTTTCTTAGCTTTAAATACTTTGTATATTGATTTTTTTGCCTTCTATAACTTCTAATGACAGTAAAGGCTATAAAGCTGCATTTACACAGAAAAAACTAAAAACGGGTTTCAATAAAAATTTTATTGAATCAATTAATATTTTAATTGATTTTGCACCTACCACTGAAATGATAGTATTAACTAAAAAAATTTGAAGACAGTTTATTAAAACTCTTTCAATTAAAATAATAATAATATCAATTAAAAGAGTTATTGTTTTTCTTTACAACCTCAATTAAATGTTTAGTTAAATTGATTAAAATTTCAATTGAAACTTGAGAAGAAAACAATGGTAGTTTTAATTGCAAACTCGTATTTTTTTATTTTTGTTATATGCCCCCCATTAAATAAAAAAGAAATGTAGGTTTGTAAATTAAATTGACATTTTATTTAAAATAAAATTAAAGCTTTTTAATATAAAAATGTATTATAAGAAAACAAATAAAAGTAAAGACAACATTTTTGTTTTGCTTGTCTTGTCTTGAACTTTTTCTTGTAATTGAATTGCTTTCTTAAAAAAATCACACGCAACTTTAAAATGATAGTTTAATGACACTTATACTTATTGAAAATTTAATTATTTACAAAAATAATAGTTTAATTGTCCTTTTATTACCACAGATAAAACACGAAACTAAATCTCAACAAAAAGAGTGTTGCAAACTCTAGTGAAATAACTACGATTTTGCGGTAAACTATTTAACTTATTAAAAGTTAATCATTTGCGATTTTTTTTCTTTTTATTTACAAATTAAATAATATATTGATATAATTAAACCTTTGTTTGAGTATTTAATCTAAATAAAAAAAATAGTTTGCCAAATTTTTTAAAATTTTGTTTACATGTTGTCAACACTGTATGGATATATTAGAAAATTCAATAAATTTTTTAATTGAATCAATTAAAAAAATTGTTTAAATTGCAATTGATATTCAAACATCGATTAATTAGATATTTTTGGCCCATCATTTTTTCTGTGTATGAACGTTTATGAAAGACTACTTTTGTTAAATTTTCGATTTTTTTTTCATATAAACCTCGATATTTCTAAAACCGTAAGAGCTAGCTACTCAAAACTTGAACGATGACATATTTATATAACACTTACCTTCTATTATTAGATTATAGAGGGCAAAGGTCGAAAATTTTATATTTTTTTATGGTTATATATGGAATGAGTCTATGGTAGTGTATAAAATGGTGCACGAAATATATTTCAAAATCTATCGTAGTTTAAACTGGATTTCGAGCATAATAATGCAACCTAAAATATTTAGCTCAAAAAGGTTTTCCTCAACCACTAATTTGAATCGAAGGGAGTGAGAATTTTTCGAAGATTTTAGTGAATTAGACAATTTAATTTTTAATTTCACAATTCCTGATTTAATCTAATTGGTGGGTGTCCTGGAAGACAACCCTCCATGTTAACCAAATATACTTGTACTACTTTAATTTGTTAAAAATAATTTTAGGCGAAAGGGTCTAATACTATTTAAATGACTTAGATTTTAAGCCCTCAATCGCATGACGTTAACTATGAATTTTTTTCTTAAAATCTTTTTAATTTACTACTAATGTTATTATAAACGAACAAAAAGGCTCTTTAGCCTTCGAAATGTTTTTTACTGTACACTCAGAGAAAAGACCATCATATGGTGGTTTAAGAGCATCATGTTATGATTACAATGTCTAACAATCATAATATGATCGTAGCAGTCATATTACGATTCTAAATGAAGATTCTACGATTCTTCCGTAATCATAATATGATTAGATAGAACCATATGTATGATAATTAGGATCATAATATGATAATTTCGTGTCCGCAATCATGTTCAATCATATTTTTCTCATTTACAATTTTAATAATTTTTTAAAATTTGTGAAAAAATAACGAGAATTTTAACTTAAAATTTATAAATGAAACCTCTTCACAAAGTAAATGAAATCTTTAATAAATTAAGTGACAACTCTAATAATCATGGTACATTTTTAGGGGTGGATAAAAAACACTTTTTTGTTCTCCACACAAGGTGAGTCGGTCTAATATTTGTAAATTTTTAAATTTCTTGACAATTATTATTATTGTTAATAAATTATTATCATCACATTCCATCATAATTGCCAGAAAAAAAAACAATTTTGTTGTGTGATTTTTAATGTCAAAATTAACACCAATACCGATTTGTTTGATGAAGTGGCGATCAAGGGTGGAAGTTTTTTTTTTTAAATTTAAAATATGCAAAAATTTAATTTTCTAAAAAAATATAAAATACTTAATTCCTAAAACTTTTTGTTAAAATTACCATTTGATTTAAACATTTTGTGCAAGTACTTTTTCCTATTGACAAAGTAAAAAATTTCTTATATTTATTATTAATACCAAAAAATTCTGGTTTAATACCAAAAAGTTCTGGTTAAAAAAAAACTAAAAAGTTAAAAACAGGTAATCATTTTTCGTTTGCCCCCTTAAAAAAAAAACTGAGTTTATAAATAAACTTTTGCTTAATATGGTTTGTCCCAGAGAACACAATTTCTTTGCTTTTGTAAATCACCGTGTGAAATTCGTTACGCTTTTGAAATATAAAAATGTAATTCGAAACTGACAGATGGTTCATCTGTATAAGCACGTATTCAAATTATAGCTACTGGCGTTTTTTTATTATACAAAGAAATAGCGACAACCCGATGAAAAAAGTTTCTAACATATCTTGTATACACTCCCAAGAACTTTTCCATAAAAAATCAACAGTTATTTAAACTTTTAATCGGTAAAGTTGTTTCAATGGAATATACAGTTAAATTACCAAAGAAATATATTTCTTAACAATTCTGTCTGTTATTCGACAAAAAGAAAAAATAAACAAAAAAACGGACTTTCCGTAATAGTTAAAATATTCAGTTTAAAATTTTCTTTTTAAAACAAAAAGTTGTTATATTATATTGAGTATTGAAATAAACGAAAACAATCTATTGTTTTTATGGATTTTGTCAATTAATTTTTGAACAGTTGAAAATAAACTAAAAAATACAATTGTTTTAAACGAAAAGTAAGTAGTCCTGTTTTTTAACGGATTTTCAGCTAATTTAATGTGTATGTTCAGTAGTATTTACGGAAAAAAATATTGTGAGTGTATGAAATAGATAGTAATCTATATATGACCATATATTCTACAATATATGATCATATGTAAATGTATATCGTACAATTACTCAAAAATATTTCTATCAATTCTATATACAGTTGAACCTCGATTATCCGGGTTGCACGGGACCGGACTCAGCACGGATAATCGAAAACACGGTTAATATAAGTTATTTATTTTTCCCGAATTTTAACTCTAAACACGAATTTTAACTCTAAACACGGTTAATAGAGGTATAAATCAAACCACCAGCATGCCGGTTAACAGACGTAACCGGTTAATAGAGGCCCGGATAATCGAGGTTCAACTGTACTATAATTACACAGTGCAACATCATCGAGTGCAAACTACTTCTCGTGTGGAATTTCTCTAAGTACTTATCGAAACTAACAACCCCATTTGGGTATTGCTAGTTTAGCTGCTAGAACTTGATTTTTCCGAAGAACATGTAATTTTTCTCACAGCTATAACTCGGAAATTAATTAGAATTCTGTTTTCATGTCTTTGGCACAATTCTAGCTATAGACTAGGAGAAAAAAGTGTAAAACAGACTAACCCGAAAAACTGCATTTAGTGCCTCAAAATTTCTAAAATGTCGAAAAACTATCTTTTTTCTATATTTTTTTCACTATTTTTGGCTCGTAGCTGCCAAACTGTGGGAAATTCAGTAAAGTAATTTTTAGAAAAAATATTCCTTATAATATAATTCATAATTCTCCAGAACATTATAATACCGGAAAATGCTTTTTTCACATTTTCAAGCTGTATTTTTACATCGAAAATTCTAAAAATGTATGAAAAATATAGCAAAAGGGAAAAAACACGAATTAATCAATATTTTTTGAAGTTGATGCTCTCGGTGAAGCCTGTGAAGTTTATGCTCTTGTTTTTTTCGTTGGTGGTACATGTCCATGATATGAATCATCGTCATCATCTGAGCTTGATAGGCCATTCAGTGGTATATCTCTTTCGGTGTGTCCTTCAAATCTATCGTCCTCCGCGACTTCGGTGGCTGCATCTTCATATTGGGATACCTTATGACTCCACCAGCAAACGTCTGAAAGCAATGCTTTTTTCATTTGTACATTTTTCCATGGGCATGGGGAATTGATGGAGTCGCTCTATTTGTTCGTCCGATTAGGTGAGCAATTGGTGTAAGAACTCATCAAAGTAGTGATGCAGAAAATATAATTTTAATGTTATAGATGCATTGATTTTATGAAAGTAAATGAGCATTGAGCCATCTCCACTTTTGTCTACTATGTTGTTGACATTGTCAACTAAGCGTCTACACTTTTTACTTTATTAACTCGCTAGTAAATTTTTGGTTCCAATGTCTACATATGGTCCCATTAGAACTAATTAGTCACTAGTGAATCTATGGTTCTTATGTCTACTAACGAGTCACTTGTGAATCTTTGGTCCAATGTCTGCATATGTTCCCAGAAGAACTACCTAGTCACTAGTGAATCTATGTTTCTAATGTCTACATATGGTGCCATAAGAGCTACCTAGTCACTAGTGAATCTTTGGTTCCAATGTCTACATATGGTCCCTTAAGAACTATCTATTCACTACCTAGTCAATAGTCCTAATGTCACTAGTGATTTTCAATGACACGTACATGTTAAATGTCTATAGCAAATTACATTGCCTGGGGAATATTTGGTTAGTAGTACTGGTGACACAGTCAATAGTGAATCAATACTTTTTCACTATTGACATTTCCTGCAGGGTAATAATAAAATGTGAAAAATCATTTTTTTTCCTTTTTGTTCTAAAGAATTATGATTATGAATTATGTAAGAAATATTTTTTCTGAAGATTACTTAACTGCACTCATAATAATCCATGCATAAAATTATTGTCAAAACTACAAAAACTTTCGTAAAATGTACAAATTTTCGTATATTTTACAAAAAATTTGGTTATTTTGACATTTTTTCGTAATTTTACGCATGGATTATTATCAGTGTGAATTTCCCACAGTTTGGCAGCTATGGGCAGACATTTTAGCAATTTTGAGGCACTAGATGCATATTTTTCTGTTTAAATTGTTTCACACTTTTTTTCTGCTAGTCTGTTACTATTAAATAGAATATTAAAAGTTTTTTTAATTGTAAGAGAAAAAAAATTAAATTTTTGAGTAATTCCTGTTTAAAAAACTTATAATATTAATATTTTTGCCAATTTAATGTAGTCGTATTAAATTTTATTTTAAGTTGTTAAAATTTGTTTAAAATGTCGTATATGAAAATATGGATGAACATATATGATCATATAAAAAATACATAGGATCATAGGTGAACTTTTTTAACCGGGTAACGAAAACCTCCGTTCCGGTACACATTTGTCATTTTTGGCTGATTTTTTGCACATACACATATCGTATATTATACCATAAGTTGGACTCTTAGTTCATCGTGGAAAGCTATGCTTCCATATAAAATGTTTGAGAAATCGAGCGTTTTGCATATAAGGCAAAATATTATAAAAATTGTTTTCTTGATGAAACACCTCTTCCTAATAGGATCTTTTCTACTGCATGGCCATTTGCTAGTGTAGCGAAAACATTCGCTTAAACCGTAAAAATTAGGAAAAATAAGAAAAACCACTAAACAGCGGGCGGGTTTAATCTACAGTTTTGTGAATCAAATATGTACCACCAATAGAAATACAGGGGTTGTCTTTAATTTTTCAACTGCAATGAGTCAGGTTGAATACTTTTTAAAAACGTTATACATATATAAAAAACTGCATTTACATGCGCCAAACTTTAAAGTTATTTTGTGAAAAAAACTGTAATATAGATCGAAAATTAAACTACGCCATTGAAATCACCTTGCCTGAAATATATAGAATTTACCACCAATTCTATTATTAATTTTTAAAAGTTATGATTTTATCCTTCTGTGATATTAATATTTTCTTATTAAAGTACTAAAAAACAGCGTTATAATTATTAGGGTTTAAACCAACAAACATGTAGTCCAAATCAGAACCAAGGTACTCAACATCTGTTAAATGTATGTGCCAACTGGTTTAAGAGAAACAGTTTTTAGAGGTTTTTTAATGCATATTTTTAGTATATATAAACAAAATTTTGTGTTAATTATACAAAACTTATGCGGAGAATACATTAAACAACAAATACTAATTTAAGGATTTCGGAATGGATAAAGGAGACAAAATAATAAATGGCCCATAGCTGCCTTATCTAAATTTCAATTTCAATTTTAATCTTAAGCATAAGCATAAGTAAATTTGCAACAAAAAAGTAAAATGATTTTTTTACCCCCTCTTTTATTGCATTAGATTTAAGATTTTGCACGAAAAACTGTTACATTTATTAATTCGTCTCCTCTAACTTTAAGTGATCGGTGGGTGCGCCGGTGGAGTACATTTTTTTGCAAGTTCTTAAACACTATCTTTTAAAATAAGGCAATTCTTGTTCTTCTTCATATCTTAAGTACATTATGATGAATCTTAATTATCTTGGATGTCAAGCAAAACATTTAGATGAAAACCCAATAGATATCTATTTGAGAATCCCACCACAGAACCCTTTTTTATAAACCTTTCATATTTTTTAATTTAAACTGATAATTTTTTTTAAAACATCGCAAATCGGGAATATAATTCTCTACTTTCTCTTATTTATATGTACAAGGTGGCGCAAAAATAACCTTCCGATGTTTTTTGGCTGTAATTTAAAAAAAAAATGAAAAACTTTGATTCTTCTTGTGGATTATTTTTATTTGGTATTTTAATTTTTTTTACATCAAGTCGAGAATATGATGTCATGTAAATGGCCGCCGCCACAGTTGATTGTCATTTGAGCCCTTTTTATGGCATTTTCCATCACTTTGGCCAAAACTTCCGGCGATAGGTCCTCACATTCTTGACGGATATTGTCTTTAAGAGCTGCAAGAGTCTGAGGCTTGTTGACATAAACCTGCGACTTCAAAAAGCCCCACAAAAAGAAGTCTGGAGCGGTCAAATCAGGCGATCTTGCTGGCCAGTGCAAATCGCCAAAACGGGAGATTAGGCGCCCGGGAAATGCATCCTTCAGCATATCGGTTGTGGCACGTGCAGTGTGTGCCGTTGCACCGTCCTGTTGGAACCACATGTTTTTCCAATCCCAATTAATCAAGTTGCGGCAAAAAGAACTCGTTCATCATTGCTCTGTAGCGCTCACCATTCACAAGTAACCGTTTGGCTCGCGACGTCTTCGAAGAAAAAAGGTCCGATGACTCCTCCAGCGAAAACAACACACCATACAGTGACTTTGAGCGGGTGTAATGGCTCTTCGTGGGTTACACGCGGATTTTCAGTGCCCCAGAAGCGTAAATTTTGCTTATTTACGTACCCTCTAAGATGGAAATGGGCCTCATCACTCATGATTATTTTTGATGAAAAATCATCTTCCTCTTGGTGGTGATTAAGGATGGCTTGAGCGTATGTTACACGCGATTGGCGGTCAGCAGCTAACAGCTGATGCACCGTCTGGACTTTATACGAAAACATCTTCAAATCTTGTACCAAAATTCGCTGTAAAGACCGTCGACTGATACCCATTTGCGTGGCACGTCGTCTGGTCGATGTCGACGGCGCTTCCATGACATCCTCGGCTACAGCAGCAATATTCTCTACAGAACGGCTACTCCGGGGTCTGCCACGCCTGGCAGCATCTCGTGTTGTGCCAGTCTCTTCGAGGCGAGCGGCTAAACGTCGCAGTGTTTCACCAGTAGGCGTTGGACGGCCAGGAAATCTGCGACGAAATTCACGTTGTGCCAAAGTCACCGACCGATTATTGGTCAAATAAATAGTCACCAATATTCCGCGTTCTGGAGCAGTGTAGCGTAACATTGTTTATTAACGTGTATTTCGCATGTGTTTACTACACAAATGTCAAAACAGAACTGACATTAGGGGCCAATCGCAAAATTTATAGCATTTTCTGATAGGATGATTACTTTTGCGCCACCTTGTATTAGAAATTCTGACAGCAACTCTACTTATAATTGTTATTTATTTACACTGGTTGGCTGTTAAAATTTTGCAGTAACAAATGAAGTATTGTACTCATAGCTTTCAGCCTTATCTTAAAATCAATAGCAGAATTTCGTTACAACAAGTGTCGCAGTACTGAGAGAAACCACACTAGTTTTTACGTGTAAAAGTAATTTTTTAGCCACGTATTTATGTAATTGTATGTTCATTTTATTAAAATTTCGAATAAAAATGGTATTACAAAATTTTTAAGTGTTTTAGTATAAACGTACATTTACTACGTGTGATTCTAGGCACAAAAAATCTAGCTTTACGCATTTGAAAGGTTTTGTCACTCATAAAATATGTAAAATTCAACGAAAGTAATATGTTGCTACTAGGCTTAGGAATTTTAGGTCTTTCTAAAGATCGCTCTTTACAGTTGAGCTCCTTTCAATGAACTAGTTCGCTCTTCTAGTTCAACAGCTCTTTATCCTAAATTGAGCTGTGCGACACGAACTATTTGAAGTGAATTGAATCAGCTGATGCGAAACAAACTGTGTAAACAAAATGTGTAACTTTCTATTAAATTTACTATCGGAGAATAAATATATTTAAAATTAAAATATATTTAAAATTATTGTTAAATCTAAAAATGGTACGTAATTATAAAATTTTAAATAATTTAAAAAAAATTGAGCTGGCAACATTAAAAAAAAACTCAAAAGCAACATAAAGAAAAGAAATATTACTCAAAAGACAAAAAGAACGAAAAGAGCGAAAGACCTAAAAGAGCTGATGATTGTGATCCAGCTCACTAGTTCAAAGAAAAGACTAGTTCAATTGAACTAGGTCGTTCACGAACTACACAACTCTAGTTGCTACAAATTGTTTACTCCTTTAAATATGTATGTTCAGACAAAATATGTATATTTTATTTATCCGATGAAAAAAGTTTATATATACTCATATACAACTTGATATCATTATAAATGTTTATATGTATGGCAATATATTACGATATATGTTCATATCTTAGTTTATGAACATTTTTTAATATGTCGTAATATATCATCATATGTATATCATTGTATCATATGTTATATATTAACAAATCTTGTATATCTGATAATATGAAATAGATATGATCATATATTCAACCATATATGTAAGTGCATATGGTACATTTTTCGGATCAAACTTTATGAGATTAAAAGTTCCGATATAATCATATATGATTATATATATGATCACATATAACTAAATATCACATTACATCTCATCTGATGCGAAAAATTGCATACATATCATGGGATCTAATCTCATATAGTTTGATCTGAAAAATGGGTCTATCAAATATGATCAAATTATATATAATTTCATCTAATAAGTTTTTTTTATCTAATAAGCTTTTTAATTAAAAATTAAAAAAAAAAAATCAAAATGTTTCGGAGATCAGTACTTTTTATTTTCATCCAATTAAGTACTGCTTGTAATTCATTTATAAAACATATAAATATTAATTTTAAAATAACGTTAAATCTAAAAATGTATGCTTTTTATGAACCTGACGTTGGAACATATACTAATTTTAAAACGTTAGGTAAAACACAAAAAACACATTTACCGAAATTTTTGTTCGCTAAATTTTAAAGTAGAAGTCTTGCAAATTTTTATAAGAGCAGAAATAAACAGCAAACTTTACACGTCCTTGTTATATAAAATAATTAAAAAATAATAACTGTACGGTCGGTATTATGGATCAATACGATATATTTTTTATGAATTATAAACTTCCCTATTTAGTACATCATCAGACCACCATTTGTTAACCACAAAACAAGATCAGTGGTAAAAAGTGTATTGCCTATACTAACTATACTATTTAATTTTAAAAATTTTAAATTTAGAATCAATTACGCATGTTATAAGGGTTGGGTGTTTCATTCGTCGTTTCCAACGCTCTCTTCTAAAAACCTGAACTGGTTTTAAGAGATTTTTAAAAAAATGTGTTAGCATAAAAAAATTATTACCTGAGCCAGAGTTATACTAAATTTTTTTTAATTAAAAATCGAAATACTAGTATCAACCTAGCTAATATGTTTGATTTGCTTTATTTTAGTAAATATACGGAGGTTGAAAGCTCGTTATAAATTGAAAATAACATAAAAATAATCTCGATGTATATAAAAACAAAAAACTAATATAACTGTGAAAAATATTACTTGAGCCAGAGTACACACTAAAATTTTTTATATAAATAGAACATTTTTGGTCTTCAAAGTTTAGTAACGTCATGATGCTTGTTAGGAAAAGACCTAACCACGTGCTTGATTACTAAGAAGACAAGAATTTAGCAAAATTGATTATTAATAGGTTTTTTGTTAAAGTTCTGCTCTGGCTTTTCTAAAACTTCGGGTTCTGATGAGATCTTTAGCCAGATCGAAATACTAGTATCAACCTAGCTAATATGTTTGATTTGCTTTCTTTATTATTGTAAATATACGGAGGTTGAAAGCTCGTTATAAATTGAAAAAAAAATTTTTTTGATTTAAAAAAAACATAAAATTTAGAGAAATGTATGAAATCTTTATTTGAGTCAATAGAACAATCTATATAATTCAATGTTTAAAGATGATTTCATGTAAATGTTGACCGCGGCTACGCCTCAATGGTTCATACACTGGGTCCAATTTTGGCATACTCTCTGCAACATATTGGCCGTTATCTCACGAATAAATTCTTGAATATATGCTTCCAGTGCGTCAACCGTTGCTGGCTTGTCATTATAGACTTGAGCCTTAACATAGCCCCACAAAAAATAGTCTAAAGGCGTTAAACCGCACGATCTAGGCGGCCAATTGACCGGCCCCAAAAGTGAAATAAACTGTTCACCGAACTCGCCTCTAAAGTGGGTCATTGTTTTGCGTGATGTGTGGCATGTGGCACCGTCATGTTGAAACCTCATGTCACCCAAGTCAACATATTATAAATTTTGTAGCTTTTTGATAGAAAAAAAGTTTTAGAGCCAGTGATATGATTTCTAAATCGAAGTCTAAAATGTCTGCATTTGTTGTACCGAGTCCCGCTTTTTGATCAAAAAAAGTTGGTCATGTTAGTAATACTTAACTCCGTCTCATAAGCTGACTTTGTCTCTCCATCATAATTATCAGAATCTGAATATTCATATTCATCTCAATTTGTATCCGAATTGCCATCACTATCAATCTCTTCATCACCATCGGCCATGAATTGTCATCATCGGAATCAACAAGCTGATGTTTAGTTCCCACCTTTCCAATGTTTTTAGTGGTACCTTTGTAACTATCAAACATTCATTTTAGTTAAAGTTTTTTCTTATAAAATTTATAAAAATTCTTACCAAAGGACTACTTTGTGGGTTGGCTTGATTACTATTGCTATCGTCGTCATCATCATTTTCCAAATTGTCGAATTTTATTTTTTTTTGGAAAAATTTGGTTTTCTATTATACATACTTAAGAAGTGGTATTTTTTTAAATAATTTTCTTGCTTTTAAGCAATTTTAATTACATTTTAAAATTAATTTGTGTTGTTTAATGTATTCTCTAAAAAACTGTTTCTCTTAAAACCAGTTGACATATAAAATTTAACAGATGTCGAGTACCTTTGTTCTCCTTTAGTCTATATATTGGTTGGTTTAAAACCTAATAATTGTAACGTTGTTTTTTTGTACTTTAATAATAAAAAAATATTAATAGTAATAGCAAAACAAAATATCGTTGTTTTTTATGTTTTTTTTTTTTGCAGTAAATTTTGAAACTCATTTATAATCTAATTATAAACGGATCTTTATTTGTATATAAAAAATTATATAAAAAATATATAAAATTTGTTTCATTAAATTTTACTACATATATATTTATATATAATGATATGTTTTGCCATATATAATTATATATAAAAGTGATAGAATTATTTTTGATTAATTGCACCTATACACTTACATATGATTATATATGGTAGAATATATGATCACATATAGATATATATATATTTCATATGATCAGATATACAAGATATACTAATCTATTACGATACAAAGATATATGATGATATATTGCTCCATATTAAAAAAATTTCATAAACTATGTATAAAATATGAACATATATCGTAATATATTGAAATAAATATAGGCATATATAATGATATCAAGTTGTATATGAGTATATAGAAACTTTTTTAATCGGGTATATACGATTATATCGGAAGTTTTTTTCGTCGGGAAATGTTTCGTAAAATAAAAATAGTGTTTCATTATCAACTAATAAAAATATGTTAATTAAAAACTAATTAAATGATTTTAAAAGTTTTGTTTTGTAATCAATAGAAAACATGATGTTTTAAAGTTTTACCAAATAACCCAATGGACTTTCCATTACTTAAATAGATTTTAGTTAGTAGGGTATGCTAGGGCGTTGTCGCCACTAACAAGCAGTGTTGGCAATTTAGCCATATTTGAGCACGCTTAGCCGGAAAATTTTGGGTTTTAGCCATTAGCCATTATTTTTAGTGCGCAATCTCAAGTTTGGTTGTTAAAAAGTTGGGTCAAAAAGACCCAATTTGACGTTTTTTTAATATATTTCGTATATAAAATTCTAAACTATCCCTATGGGAAATGAGGGAGTCAATTGTTCTAAAAGTGACTGGTTAAAGAAGGACTTATCACAGGACTGGTATAATTTAATACTGAAGTGGGTTAAGCAGTGTCAATTGTCCTAAACTTACCAATCCTGTGACTGGTAAAGGGAGGACAAACCACTTAACCAGAATGCTTATTAACAAGAAAAAGCCAGTTGGCCAGAATTTTACCCATTGGAAGCTGTTTAGTTTTCGTTTATTTTATACGACATGTTCCTTCTGCGACAGTCTTGTGGTATGCCCATCTTTGGTTAGTCCTGTGGCATGCCACTATGTGGTTTAAAGCAGGACAAATGACCACCTCCTATGACAAGCCAATGTTAAAGTTGCCAGTTGTTTACATAGGGTAGGGTTTAGCAGATGACTGGTCTCTGGTACGAAGGGACCGATCAGAACCGGTCCCATTCCAAATGAAAGGTATTTTGAAGACGCATATACTGGTACATAAAACATCCGTGCATGTCCGAACATTTTTTTTTTTATCTAAAAAACTATTTTTTCGAATACCATATTTGTATGGGAAGTTGTTGTTGGTTTGAGCTCAAATTAACATTTAAGAATGCTTATCTAATTTAATTGAGATTGTGTCTGGACTTTTTCAATTTTAGTAATCGTTCAGTTTTTAACCCATATTTTAAATATTTCAAATAAGTGGTCCCACAGCATTGGCAATATGCACTGACAGAACTATCTTCACTTCTGTAATGCATATCTTCATAGTGTTAATAAAAATTGTCACTGGAAATCGTTCATTGAAACTTTTAATATAATCTATGCAACAGGTTTCATTAAAGTAAAATTTTTTCGTGATATCGAAAAACTGAAAACGCAGTTAAACTATATATCGCTCATTTACTGCAAGACTGACATAACTCAAAAAACATAATTTTGCAGAAAACGAGTTTAAAGTTTTCAATCCATATCTGCCTCGCTCGACCCTCTATTTATTTATTCACGTTTTTTATAAATATGGGGTTTTAATGAATTTTTCTCTTTGTGAGAGTTGTGTGCGAATTCGCGAATTCGCTAATTCTCAAGAGACCAGTGAATAGCACAGTTTATCTTTGCACCCACTTTAAAGAAAAAATAAAATATATTATCCTCTATCTCGAAAAGTATACATGATATTAATCTGAAATTTTTACACAATATAAAGCATGATATAACTAATAAATCTGCATCATTAACTTAAAAAATTTGTTTGACTTACGACAGTCTTGAAGTAAATGAGCGATATGGTCTCTAGTTCCCCGTATATATTGATTTGTCCACGTGTGAAAACAACTATAGCACGGTGTTATAGGTAAAAATTGCATTTGAAAAATACCTTATCAAAAAAACTAATAAATATTACATTTTTAAAAGTAGCCTAGCCCATACATCCGACAAGCTTTGATTTATTTTATGTTCACTACACTCTAAAAAATTATTGTAAATTTACTACTATAAAACGAGTAAAGTTTCATGTATTATTACGCTAATTCGGTAAATTTATACATCAAAATGCGTAAAACTATTTTGCGCACACTTTTATATACAATAATACCCACTTACAGTATTTTTACCAATTATGTGTTTACTATTAAACACATTATGCCTAAAAGTAGTATTATTTTGTTAAATAAAATTTTTATACACAAAGTTTGTTAATATACTAACTTATAATAGTAATAAATATTTTGACATTTTTAAATTGAAAAAAATTAAACAAATTGAAAAAGCCAAAAAAATCTAAAAAATTTAATTTATTGAGAATCTTAATGAAAAAAAAAATGTATAACTGTAGTATTAGTGATAGTGTTTAGTTTATAATTTATTTCCAAGTGTTTGCAGCCTAACTGTGGAAAAATATTTTCAAAATATAATGTATGTACAGAGCTTTAAAGAATAAAACTCTTCATTCGATTTATTCAGTCGGTTTAACTCAATCGATTTAAAAATATCGCCAATATTGAAAAAATTGAAAAAATCGCCAAAAATCGCTAAAATTGAGAAAATCTTTAAGATAAAAAAATCACCAAAAATGAAAAAAAACGTTGAAATTTATAAAAAAAAATCGTTGAAATTAAAAAAAAATCTCCAAATTTAAAAAAACGCTAAAATTTAAAGATAACCGCCAAAAATGAAAAAAATCGCTAAAATTTAAAAAATCGCAAAAAATTAGACAAATCCCTAAAATTAAAAGAAAATCGGCAAAAATTAAAAAAATCGCCAAAAATTAGAAAAATAGCTAAAAATTAAAAAAATTTCGAAACTAAAACAAAAAAAATAATAAACTAAAAAAAAATGAAACAAATTTTCTAATTGGAAAGAAAGCTTGAATTGAAAAACGAAAAATATTGACGAGAAACTTAAAATAGCTGTAAATGTATCTTTATTAGTTTTCGAAACATAGGCGATGTTCCAAATAAATTCTCGTTTTGCTTTGCGATGTTTTGTTTTTGAGAAAAACGCAATCTAGGAACCTAGCCTATCAGGCCGGTATTGGGGTTGAGTTTTAAACACCTGTGAAAACATTTTTCCAGTTGCTTTTTTATTTTTTGAGTTATGGACGTTTTTAGTCAATTTTTAAAAGGTACATATTACGAAAACTAATGGAGCTGGGGGAAAAATTGATGCACCATTGTTCAAAACTCAACCCCATTACCCCTACAACGATCCTAAATTTCGATTTGATTGGCTGGATTCGTAAATCGCGTTTTTCTCGAAAAGTAAGCATCGCAGATAAAAAAGAGTATTTATTTGAAACATCGACAACTTTTCCAATTTGAGCCATTTTTTATCAATTATGGTGATTTTTTTTTAAATTTTGGCGATTTTTTACTTTTGCCGTTTTTAAATTTTGAAGTTTTTTCATTTTGGCAATGTTTTTACTTTTAGAAATTTTTGGCGATTTTTTTTTTTTAATTTTGGCGATTTTTTAATTTGGCAAATTTTAGTAATTTATTTTTAATTTTGGCGATTTTTTTTAAATTTTGTCGATTTTTTCAATTTAAGTAATGTTTACATTTTTGGCGATTTTTTTTCTATTTTGGAGATTGTTTTAAATTTTTGGGATTTTTTTCATTTTAACGATATTTTTTTCGATTTTAGCGATTTTTTTCAATTCTGGCGGGTATTTTCAGTTTCGCCGATTTCGGCAAATTCTAAATCGATTAAGTTAAAAATAGATTGAACTCCCAATTATTGAATTCGCAATGATTGAAGAAAAAAATCATTCGATTAAAAAAAATCCGATTTATTTTTTTTAAAATAGAATTTAATCTTTGAAGCTCTGTATATATACAACAACTTATATACAAATATTTATTATTAAATTTATTATTATACAACATATTAATAAAACTCTTTCTAAAAATTAATTTTTGTTTTTTTTGGGCTGTTATTCTTTTTTACCGGAAGGTAAAGATACGCATTTTTAGGGGGTTTTTACGCTTATAAATATGTATTTTTACGCATTTTATACGCATAATTGCACGTAAATCATGTTTTTTTTACACGAAAATTTGGTAAAATTACTCATATATTTATAAATTTTATCAAAATTTTACGCACTTCCATTGTAAATTTACCAACTTTGTGTTCACAAACTTACTCTCAATTTTTTTTATTTACACACATAGAGTAAATTTACCCAACTTATAGTAGGAGTACAGTTTCCTACTATAAGTTGGGTAAATTTCAACAGAAATTAATTAGAGTGTATATAAACTTTGAACTTTTCTTTTTTTTTAATGTCGGCGAAAAGGTTAAAATTTTTACACCAGCTCTGTTCAAATTGCATTTCAAATATAAGCTTTCTTTTTTCTCAATTTCATATAAAAAATGTATTTATATTATTTTGTTGAAGGCATTTGATAAATTTATCTTTACGCTATTTTAACAATCAGTTTTAGAAAATTACATTGCGGTATATTTAAGAGTAAAGTGTATTCTTATTACTTATCTTTAATTTGAATCCTTAGAAAGCGTCAATCTTATAATATGAAGCCTTTTCAAAAAGAGCCAAAATAGTAATTTTTAGCAACTTTAACCGTGATTTTCTCAAAATTGTAAAGTAATGGAAGAATTTAGATGTCGGATTTGGAATCAGGGTACCAAAGAGTATGTAAATAATATATCGGCATTTAAACCAAGGAAACTTGTCGAACTGTGTTATTCGTTACATATATGTAACATCATACAGTAAAGGTTTAAGTTTTCAAACCAAAATTTTTTCTGAAAGTAAACAGCCCAATTTTTTGCACATTTTAATGGTTTTTAGTTCCTATTTAATCATACAGCGTTTTTTAACAAGAATCGTATCATACGTAATTTTTTTTAAGTATATGGGTGGTGGGCGTGTCAGTTGTGCAATTATGGCTGCATCTTGGTCCAATAACATCTTCTACCAAATTTCAAAGCTCTAGCTTTGTTATTTTCTAATATGTAGAATTTTGTCTCCCTAAAATGGTGAAATCTTACACTGTGCTCTGGTATAATATTAGGATATTAAATCGGTTAACCGTTATTCGATTAATCGATGAATTTCAATCAAACAATTGTTGTAGTAAATTAAAATGGCCAATTTCGAGTAACGAATAACTCGCAAAATTTTGGTTGATTAATCGAGTTAAGCGAGTAAATCAAAATATGTTCTATTTCAGTTTATATTTCATAAAAAAACTTAAATTTTTTCGTATTTTTTAAAAAGAATTTTTTATAAAATATAAAGCATTGTGTCAGTTACGGTTTTAATTTACAAATTATATATGTTTAGTAGGGGCATTACTTTTTTTAAGCGGGCATCATGTGTGGACAATACTGTACTGATAAAAATATTTTTCTTTAGTAACTTTGGAGGAAAATCGTTCCACACCGATACCAATGTCTGAAATATCACATTTTTAGTCATTTCTAAAGATATTTTTAAAATACCCTTGAACAATTACAGACATTATTGTACTCAAATGAAAGGTTAGCTTATGTAGACATCGAAACTAAACAAATTAAAGACCAAAATGTCCGATTTCCAGAAATTAAGCGAAATTTTTAAATATAAAAATATTCAACAACTTAATCATACACGTTCAAAGTTACCTATTTTACAAACAAAATTAATTCGAACAAAATTCTGTTTTCCGAAATTCAACGCGGCAATTTTTTAGCCACGGCGAAAAAGTTATATAATTTTTCTTTATATCTTTACAAGACATGAACTGATATGGGTAATTCCATGTCAAATCAACCAAGGAAGACAGATTATTACAGAACCAAAATAAGTGCAAAGTTTGAGGGCACTGGCACTTCTGGATCCGGAAATATGTGGTCTTGAAAATCGTAAAAAAAAATGTCAAAATTTACAAAGTTGTACTTACTTAATTGTAATTTTCTTAAAAAGTATTATAGGTAGGCAACTCATCAAGGTCGCATTTGAAAGGTTATTAAATTACATTTAATTTGATATACAACATGATTTTTTTTTTGGAAAGGTCAAAGGTCACATCTTTTGACCTATAGTTCGGGAGGCTATATCTTTAAAAACGATATTTTTAAAAATCTGAAAGAAATATATGTTTAAGAATGGTTCCTTCCCTAAAGTTACGAAAAATTTCAGAGAGGAGGTATTCTTGGATCCAGAAATATTAATCACATAGTAAAGGTAGATATTTAACAAGGAAATTAAAACTATGTAGCATAAAAAGCCCTTTAGTAAAGAAAAGAACAAATGCCTACACTGTGTCAGAGTTTGAGTTGAGTTTGCACTTGAGAGAGTTGAGTTTGCACTAAAAAAATTTCAAATAAACTGTTTTGTAATTTTATTTTGGAAACACTATTTCAAGACCACCTATTTGATGGTTTTACAGCCATTGGAAATAAGTTTTTCCTGTGGTTTTCTGACACTTCTTGAACAGACGCACCTTTTGTGTAATTATATTATTAATTTGGGATTGCACCATCGGTTGAAGTGTCCTGCCAGCGGTGGGCCGTTTGTCTTTTTCTCATTGGGTTTGTTTCGAAAATCTATTTTCAACCTATTCAAACTAAAAGACTTTTACTCGGAAATCTTCGAGAAGTTTATGTGTTATTTAAAGAAAAACATGAAGGGATAACTATTGGAATTTCTAAATTTTTGAACTTCGGCCAAAAAAATGTGGTTCTAGTAGATGAGTCAGGAAGCCATAACGAATGTGTTTGTAAAATACATCAAAATACTTAACTAATGCTCCACCCAATAAACCTGAAAAAATTTACAGAAAATGTGCAGGATTTTGAGCTGGAAACTTATAAAGATTGTTTAAAAAAGACTTATATGCAATCCCCCATCCCCAAATTGCTACCTTGGCAGATGTAGCATATGTCCGGATATACAAAATTTTAAAGAGGAAATAAGGTATATATACCTTATTTTTTGATATTCGACAAAATTGTTAAAAGTTATATCCCTAATGTTTTCTTAAAGTCGAAATTTATAAAAACGAAAGAAAAAAAGTAAAACACCTCAATTGTATATTGATTTAAAATACTTGATAGTTTTTAAATAATTAAATGAGGTATATTCTAAATTTGATTACAAAAAAACAAAATATCGGGAGTCCTGATTTTGTATTTGGTTTGTGAGTTTTTATTTATTTGTAGGTAAAAATTGATTAAATAAAACTATTGAAAACTATTTAAAAGAAGTTGTTGAAAACGTTTTTGTAGAATTATATTTTCATCTTATATTTACAATTTCTTGTTTATTAAAAGCTTTTAGTTATAACTTTATACCCTCCACGTACTGTGATGAGGGTATATATCAGTTTGTCATTCCGTTTGTAATGCATAGAAATATAGGCCTAAGACCCCATAAATTATATATAATCTTGATCCTTATTAAATCTTAAGACGATTTGACAATGTCCGTTTGTCTGTTCAAATTGCGGTCACTTCGCGAAAACGCAATATGGACTGGTCATTTTAACATAGATTGATGTACGTTTTCCCGAAAGTTTGGTATTGAAAATCGGTCCAGCGGTTCAAAAGTTATGAGTACACTCAAAAAAATAAGTTTGTAGAAAAGTTAGTAAAACATCTTGTTAATCAGGTATACTATTTTCAGCAAATTTTTTGCTAAAATTATGTTTTAAACTAAAGTTTTAGTTATACTCATTCAGTATAATGTCTTACTTTTACTAATGTTTTACTAATTTATTTTGCTAAAAAAATTGTGTTGATTAGCACAACCAGACTGAAATATATACTCAGCATGAATTAGATGTCGCGGCATGTCACGATGTAGTAGTGACGAGGAAAATTATACTAAAAAGTACAGCTCTAGTAAGACATAATATAAAAAAACAACTATGGAAGATTTTTATATCTGTTTTTCATACATTAAACAAAATTGTGGATTAAAACAACTTAATCTATTAATTAAATAAAAGACAAAATAAAATATTTAAATTTAATAAAGATTAAGTGTGTATTTGTAAACTAAATGTTTATATATATTAATAATCTTGTGTGGTCAAATTCAATAAGTAGACAGACTAAAGCGAAAGATACATCTTAGGTAAATTTATCTGTTTCCTTTTTCTTATTGTAAAAAAGGCTTGTATATGTCATATTTTGTTAGTTTTTCGTTTCGTTTCTATAATTCTCTGCGGCATTTGCGTTCCTTTAAAAGATAGCATCATTAAGACAACCATTGATGTAAGTAGTTCAAAGATAATTTCGTTTATGTTATACATATATAATTATTTCTATTGTTTTTAGATATTACATTTATTCATATCGTCAATTTGGGAGTATGAACATTTTTATATTTTGTAACGTATTGTAAATTATTTTAAACAGAATCACAATGATTATGATTTTCTGCACATAAATTAACTAAAGTATAATTTTTCAACAAATTTTTTGAGTTTTTTTCAGTCTACTAATATTCAGCAAAAATTTTTTTAATTTTTAGCAAGGGTTTTTTAATTTCTAATTTACTAAGTGTTAGCAAAACTTTTGCTGAATCTACTAGTTTTGTTGCTAAAAAACAGCTCGCTAATTTTGCGCAAAAGATTTTGCTGACATTAGCATTTTTTTCCAAGCACCCTCCCGACTAAAATTTTGCTGACTCATCAAAATTTTTTGCTGACTTTACTAACTTTTTTATTTGAGTGTACATCTAATTTTCCATACAAATTGGTATATAATACACTGTATATTAGTACATATTCATAGTGGCGTCTGGTGTATAAAAGATAACGTCATATTTTTCCACCCGACGCTAGAGGTGAATAATATTTTAAACTCACCTCAAAAAAATTTTTTTCGCCACAAAAATGTTTTTTACCACCCAATTTCTTTTTTTTAATACTTTTTGTTGTTTCATTTGTAAGGGTTCATTGTAGAGATTATATGGAAAAAATTTGGTAAAACCAAATTTAATGCATGTTGCTCTTGAAATATTTGTTTTATTTGGTGATCAAAGAGAGAGGGGGCAAGGTATTTTGCTAATTAGTTGTTTTTTTGTTGTGAGCAGTTTGTTGTTTTGTTGTTAAAAAGTTTGAAAAAGTTAAGTTGTAAATGTTACAGTAGGACTTCATAAAAATTTAGCAAAGCATAAAAATGTATAATTGTTTATGGAGATTTTACAAGGGCCCTCAATTTTCACTCACAACTTCTGAACAGATACTTTCCAATGTTAAAATGTCATAAACAGAAAACAATCGAAAAAAGAGGTGATCTTTTAAGCCCATTGTGACCACTTAAATTGCCAAAATTTCCCAAAAGCCAAGTCGATCCTAGAATTTTTATTTCTACAACAAATACAAGTTTACAAGTTTTATAAAAATTGGAGGGTTTATCTCGCAGCACCAGTCCTAGCTGCACTGTGTTTCCTTACACAGAAAAAACTAAAAACGGGTTTCAATTAAAAATATTATTGAATCAATTAATATTTTAATTGATTTTGCACCTACCACTGAAATGATAGTATAACCTAAAAAAATTTTGCAGACAGTTTATTAAAACTCTTTCAATAAAAATAATAATAATATCAATTAAAAGAGTTATTGTTTTTCTTTACAACCTCAATTAAAAAGTTTAGTTAAATTGATTAAAACTTTAATTGAAACTTGAGAATAAAACAATGGTAGTTTTAATTGAAAACTCGTATTTTTCATTTTTGTTATATCGCCCCCCCCCCCCCCCCCCCCCCCCCATTAAATAAAAAAAGAAATGTAGGGTTGTAAATTAAATTGACATTTTATTTATAATACAATTAAAGCTTTTAATATAAAAATGTATTATAAAAAAACAAATAAAAGTAAAGACAAAATTTTTGTTTTGCTTGTCTTGAACTTTTTCTTGTAATTGAATTGTTTTCTTAAAAAAAATCACACACAACTTTAATCTGATAGTTTAATGACACTTATACTTATTGAAAATTTAATTATTTACAAAAATAATAGTTTAATTATCCTTTTTCGATAAGGCTTATTTAAATCCGCATGTGCACTTTTATTACCACAGATAAAACACGAAACTAAATTAAGTTTTCGTGCGTACACAAATATTTAAACAAAAAGAGTGTTGCAAACTCTAGTGAAATAACTACGATTTGGCGTGTATTTGAAATCGGTAAACTATTTAACTTATTAAATGTTAATCATTTGTGATTTTTTTTCTTTTTATTTACAAATTAAATAATATATTGATATAATTAAACCTTTGTTTGATTATTTAATCTAAATAAAATAAAAAAAAAATAGTTTGAAAAATTTTTAAAAATTTTGTTTACATGTTGTCAACACTGTATGGATATATTAGAAAATTCAATAAACTTTTAATTGAATCAATTAAAAAAATTGTTTCAATTGCGTTTGATATTCAAACAATCGATTAATTAGATATTTTTGGCCCATAATTTTTTCTGTGTACTGGGCCCTATTCCACAAAACAACTTATCAACTTTTCACTTTGCACTTATCAAATTAAATTTTTTGGCAAAGTGATAAGTGTTTCTGTTCCACAATATTCTTTGCAAATCTCACTTTGCACTTAGCAAATTTTAGTACTCTTTGCGTTCTCTTGCAAAGTCTTTGCGCTCTTCTGCAAGGTGAATGTGCAAAGTGTTCCACAAAGCATTTAATCATCTTTGCATTTCTGTCTTATCACTTTTCACTTTGCATTGCTAATTAGATGTTGTTAAAATGAGCCCGCCAAATAAAATGGAAAAAAAACTTGCAGTGTTAAATGTGATTAAAGAAAAAAAAGATATTTTATTTGCTAGTTTTCAAAACAATAAAGTAAGTATTTTTATATAAAATTACACTGTGCACCAGTGAAAAAAACACAAGAACTTGACTATATAGGTTCGATTGTACTACTAAAAGGTAGTAAAACCCTATACTCGGTTTGTCCAGATTGGTGACCAATTCCTTTTTATGGGCCTCTAAAGTTTCTAAAAAGCAGTGGGACCCTCAAAATATGGTATCATTAGTTTTTGCCCTAAATCTTAATAAGACTTGGTGCTACGGCTTAACTATATTTGGCAATAATGTGGCTAACAGTCCACTGAACAAATTATTTCCACATTTTATGCCAAAAAAATATATTTTTCCTGGAGTTTTTTTGAAAAAACATAGGAAAAAAATATGTTTTTTTCACTTTTTCCAGTATTACTTACAGGGACTGTTAAATTTTTCCTAACAATATTTGGCAAAAGTGTAGCCAAGGTAAGGCCGAACAACTCTTCTGAACATACCAACACAATCTGAACATGTTTAGGCACACTAAATAGCTCATAAAGACCAACGTGTACATTAAAATGTGTGTTTTTGGCTAGACTATACTTTTATTGCAATTTTTTTGCACGTTTTTTTGTATTTTTTGTTAAACAAATGAAACATTTTTTATGTCAGAGTTAGTTCAAAGTCCTGCATGTAGACCCAGAGGATTTTAAAATGCTATTTGGGCCCGCCCCTTTTTGTGGGCGTGGATATAAGAATGAATTCAAATAATAATTAAATTGTATTACTTAAGTGGAAAAAGCATAATAAATGATTTTGTAAACATTTATCGCGTGGGGAAGGTGCCCCAACATAACTCACCGACTACCAACAACCCCCCACACCTCCGAAAACTCCCTGCAATTTTTTTTTAATTTTTTACATATTTGGGGTAAAGGATTCGACACAGCCGAGTTAAAGATGTTTTTACTTTAATTGTTATTGTTACATTTCTTGTGCTGCTGATTTCAATATTTTAAGTTTTATCGTTCCTGCGATCGCGAACAATAGCATTACAATTTGCGTTTTCCTTAACTATGCAACATGTATCAATTAAAGTTTTGGATCAGGTATAAAGTTAAAGAAAAACAAATAAATAAATATATATATACTTAAATTTTGCAAAAATATTTTTATTGAGGTAGTGGATACCTTACCGCCCCCTAAATTTTAGTTTGGGGTTCGTCTTTAGTGAAAGCATACATTAAATAGCAATATTTGTAATTTTTTGATTGCAGTTTTCAAAAATAATAATTCCAAATTTTATCGCGATTGGTGCGTGTACTTTTTTGACATTCGCGAAAAAGTAAAAACATTTGTCTTCATAGTTTTTCATGGCCTATGCGACTGTGCTATGCCAATTTTGATATTTGCAAAAAATTTAAAAACGTAAAGCCCTAATATACATGTACAAAAAAAAAACTTTAAATAATAAAATATAAATTAAAAAACAAAAACCATAAGTTCGTACAAAAAAAATATTTTTCTTGTAAAAAAACAGAAATCCAAATAAAAGTTTAATGGGGGTCGGTCTTACATTTTATCCATCTAGAGGCAACTGCGGGGGGCTTTTTGTGGATTTTTTTAGTCAAAAACGACAATTTTTAAGGTGCAGAGTGGCCTTTATGAGCTGTTTAGAGTGCCTAAACACGTTCAGATTGTATTGGTATGTTCAGAAGAGTTGTTCGGCGTTACCTTGGCTACACTTTTGCCAAATATTGTTAGGAAAAATTTAACAGTCCCTGTAAGTAATACTGGAAAAAGTGAAAAAAACATATTTTTTTCCTATGTTTTTTCAAAAAAACTCCAGGAAAAAAATATTTTTTTGGCATAAAATGTTGAAAGAATTTGTTCTGTGGACTGTTAGCCACATTATTGCCAAATATATGTAGTTAAGCCGTAGCACCAAGTCTTATTAAGATTTAGGGCAAACACTAATGATACCATATTTTGAGGGTCCCACTGCTTTCAGAAACTTTAGAGGCCCATAAAAAGGAATTGGTCACCAATCTGGACAAACCGAGTATAGGGTTTTACTACCTTTTGGTAGTAGAATCGAACCTATATAGCCAAGATCTTGTGTTTTTCAAAAAGTCTTTTTTTGTTGCATAGTGTTATTGTAAATATTAGAACATTTTTAAGTTTACATTTCATTTTGAAGGTTAATAAATTAGATAAACAGGCTGCCTGGGAAGAAGTTTTGGAAAAAGCCCAATCCCTGCAACTGGCGTCAACTCTGTGGATGGTTCTGCAAACTGTTGATTTTGCAACACCATGTATAGCTGCAACTCCATGGTACTGGCAACCATTTCCGAGCCAATGCAAACACAGTAGCAGTTGATTCTCAGCCGACAAAGCATGACTGCGCTGTGTATTGTGCTCTAATTTTTCTCCAATTTTATTTAAAATGAAATCAACTTGGATTCGATTTAAACGAAAGCACTCTTTAAAATTAAAGTTTTGTAGTCCCGAAAAATTAATTCGGTCTCTATAATTTCTTGATATAACCGCGTCTTCACTATCGTCGAACAAAAACTCACGTCTTAACATTTTGAAAGCTTCACTAGTTATAACAATACGAATTTGCAAAGCGATCGTTTACCTTGCAAATTTTTGACAAACTTATCAAAATTTGCTTTGCAAAAATAGAATTTACAGTTTTTGTGGAACGAAACAGCATAATTATTTGAAAAGTCTTTGCAAATTACACTTTTCAATATTAACTTTGCACTTTGCATAAGAGAACGTACGTGGATCAGAAATTTTAAATAGAATAGAAAAATTGCAAAAACTTTGCAAATTACACTTATCAATTTCAACTTATCACTTATCAAATTTCATTGTTCTGAGGAACAGTAAGTTTTGCAAATTGACGAAAAATTTGATAAGTGCAAAGTGAAAAGTTGACAAGTTGTTTGTGGAATAGGGCCCTGATCTCAAAAGCGATATTTTTCCGGTAATGTTTCAGGACAAAGAACTGTTGTGTTGCATTCTCCCCAGTCTACCCTATTGCTTTTTTGTTGCAAATTCTTTAATTTCCTATAATGACTCAGATAATTTTAGTTTTTTTTTCTTTTAATTTTTAAAATTATTTTTAATTAGAATTTATTAGCACCTTCCATACAATATTTTGACGATCCCATCATATTCACTTATTAAATTATTTTCTTTAGGCAGACCTTGTGTATCTAAACAATATGTATCCATTGTATTATTTGGGGATTTACACCTCCACTTTCAAAAAAAAGAAACAAAAAAAAAATACAAACGTGAAATCTCAGCTGACCCATTACTAACTAAATTGTAGTCTCATTAGCACCAGAGTTTTAAAAGGGCAAACTATTTAGATTTTTTTTTTTTTTTGTTAATTAGTTTTAATTGTCAAGTCTCTATGACTAAAAAATTTAAGGTAATGCCCTGGCTAGGCACTCTGTAAGACGATCGCCGATTATCGTCCAATTTAAGAATTTAAATAACGACCATATTACATAAATAAAATTATATTAACAATTTTGGTAAACACAACAATTTTCAGTCGATTAGTTTTACCACACTGATAATAATCCAGGCATAAGTATACCAATAAATGTCAAAATAAACAAAAACTTTCGTAAAATATACCAATATTTGTTCATTTTACGAAAGTTTTTGCGTTTTGTTATTATTTTCGTATTTTTAGCATGGATTATTATGATTGCAAGGGATATGTAAAGGTCGAAGGACAATCGTAGCGTACGGCGAAATGTTTTGCGGTTTGTGGTCTTTCTTTGGTTGTTTTTTCTATTCACTTGTTGAATTTCTGCTGTTGTTGTGGGAAGTTGGTTCCTGTTAATATGGAAGTTACATCGTTTGTAGACACTAGTAACATAGCAAATACTGCCGTTACCAAGGAATATGACATATTCCTTGCCGTTATTATTGTCTGCAAACGCTTCAACTTCCATATAAACACAAACCAACTTCCAACAACAACAACAGCAAAAATTCAACAACTGAAGAGAAACAACAAAACCGCAGAAAGATCACAAGCCGCGAAATATCTCGCCAAACGCTACGATTGTCCTTCCTCCTTTACATATACCTTGGTTTAACGTCAAAACGATAAGAATTTAGCTCTCAATTTAAACAAAACGATATTGTTTTTCTTAGAGAATCTATTCCCTGGCGCGACGTTTATATTATTTTTATCTTTCCCCCCCCCCCCCCCCCCTAAACATTTCTTACATGTTGCAATTAATTTGAAGGTTTTACATTCGTGTCTTTTTAGTTTTTACTATTAAATTATTTATTAATTTTTTAAAATTCATTGCAACATAAAATTAAAGAACTACTTCTTTTGCAGCTCTGATCATTGTTAAATTTCAGTAAAATTTGTTTCATTATAAATAATAATGTTTATTCATCTTTCTTACATAAATTGATCTATACCCGTAGAGAAATAACAACTAAATTATCAATAATTGTAATTATTATTATTTTTTCTCATTATTTCTCATTATTTACATTATCTTCTAATAAGTTTAGCGGTTCTTTTTTCCTGCTCCCACATACACAGTTATTTTTGTATGTAATTTTTAAAAGGCACACACTTCAATTTATTACCTTCACTTTATCGTGACGTCAGAATGACATATTTAGAGTACGCTCCTATTTGTGATTCAACCAGGCGGGTTTTTGATTTATAATCTTAACGTATTACTTTATAGAATTTCCATTCAATCATACTTTGAGTTAATAATGTATTAAAAATAAGTTTTTTTTTACAAGGAATTAACTTTAAAGATATTTAGAGCAATGCATCATTAAGAATTTTTTTTAATTTGTTTGCTTTAGCACGCTGTCTAGTGAAAATATTATCTAGAGAGGTATCCCGATTCGAGCTAGCTACTAACTTTGGATATGTGGTAGAGGGCAAAAAACAGCCGCACTTGCTGTCCAATCTAACGTTAAGGGAGAAATTTAAGATACACTAAAAAAAACAAAGTTTACCATTTTGTTAAATGCCTATTTAAAATATTTAACTAACTTACAGCAATTTTTTTTTGCTGAAATTGAGTTTTCAGCAAAAAAAAAATAGTTAGTTAGGTAAGGTCGAAAAGAGGATTCGAAGAAGGGAAATGCTTCCCTAATCCGACTCAAGTCCCTGAGTACTTACACCTAAGTCAGAGAGTCGGTTTGTTGTGCACTCTAAAAATCGGTCCTATGTCATATTGCTAACACAGGACCTCCGTCGCACTGACGAAATTCCTCAACCTCTTCCATCCTATGCCCCTAAGATCCCCCAATGTGGATATTGGGTCACTGGATAGTATTTCTACCCGGATCCCGGCAAATGCCGGGCACTCACAGAGATAGTGTTTCAAGATCTCCTCGTTCTCCCCACAGGCCCTACACTCTCCTGAGTCCGCCCTACCAGTACGGTGAAGATGGGCCCTCAGTGTCGAGTGTCCCGTGAGGATTTTCATCAAAAGACTCAGTTCCTTCCTTCTGAGATTCAGAATTTCCCTCGTCCTGTCCTTGTCCGGGTTTCCCCAGAAAAATTAGTTAAACAGTTTTACTAAAAAAACTAATTTTGAACTCATGTTTAACTAGTTTTTGTTGCCACTAAAATTGTGCTGATAAACACATCCATAGCACGGAGAACAATTATCGGCTTATCTAGACGAAGTGAAAAGAAAAGAAATATACAAATAAACACAACCATTATTAGAATAAATGATCTAAAAAAATACGTGTTCCTTAAATTCTAATTTTTCTATAACATATACAAAGTTCATTAAGATCTGCAGGTCCGTGTCGGAATACCTCCCCTTGTAAGTTAAAACTTTGATAGAATACGGACGGACCTAGTCAATTAAGGATATTCAAACAGTTTTATTTTTGTATATTTTTATGGATAAATCTCTATATAAAAATATAAGAAATTTAAAAGTTTTTGGTGTTAACCGTTTAAAAAGTTATTGGTTATTGTTGTTGTTGTAGGAACGTAACCTGTAATTGGTATATATCTAATTAGTCTTCTTCTTTTTCATTCTGTTCTGCTAATTCATCTAAATCCAGACCCAGAAACCGAGCTTCTTCAGATGGATGAGTCCAGAGTGATGTGAGTGGGGTTTGCTCCGCAATTAAATAGGTTGTTGACATCATGAGGGCCTCCCTGTAAGATTGTAATTCGGGTAGCACCTCGGATGACATTCCAGCAGGAACTGCTTTGTTAGCATTTGGTTAACAAAGCCAAACTGTAAGTATCTCCGTTTGCTTATGTAGATGTTGTATTGAGGACATCTGTATGCATCCGGTTATAGTCCTGAGGGTAGAGTTTTGGCAGGTTTGTAATTTCCTCCACTAAGTATCGCTGGTTCTGGTTTAGGTTGCTAACAAGGATTCTTCATACAAACCCCAAAAACTGACATCTAGAGACTTGTACCCACTCTGCATATTATTGCAAATTGCAGTGTTGCGCGCGGTGGACATAAAAATGCTGTCGAATGTAACCCCAAGAATATTTGGGTGAGTCAGCGTCGAAATTTTCACACCATTGACTGTTACATCTAGTTTCAGCCTTACTTCTTTCGTCCAAGTAGTAGAGTCGCCTAGGATTTTGCAGGTTTCGACTGCATATTTCTCCCAGTAAAGAACTTAGTAAGATCTTACAGATGACCGTTCAAACTACTGCATACGCTATCAAGCTTGTCTCCCCGAAATAAGGGAGAGAACTCCACCCTGGGGGACACCTTGTTTAATTGTACGGGGCTACGTTAATTCGAAACTCCACAAACGACTGGCGTCTACACAGATAATTAACTATCAACCTTTTTGTACCGTATGG
>CM037855.1:174672581-174694581 GCA_021234595.1 Delia radicum | reverse complement strand
ATTATTTTCCCAATTTTTGGCTATTTTTTTTTAATTTAAATTAATATTTTAATAGTACCTACTAAAAATTTGTTTGAAATAAAAAACTATATTCAATTAAATTTTAAATAGATATGAATAAAAACTATAATTGAAAATAATATCAATTAAATAGTTTTCAAATTATTTTCATTGTTACTTCAATTTCCTTAATAGGACCGAATTCAATTAAACTTTTAACTGCAATCAACAAGTAATTTAATTTAACACACAATTTTGGTTTTTACTGTGTATATATATTTTTAGGCAGACATAAAAATCTTTATGAAATAACTTTATTTATTTTTTTGTCGAAAATCAGCTCTACAATGATAGCCGCCCATGGTGCAGGCTATTTTTTCTAATCAAATTTAAGATTCGAACCATATAATTACTGAACTAACGGGCATTTACTATTTCTTGCCAATACATATTTTTATATTAAATTTATCAATAACATTGTTACTTCCTAACGAATTGTATTAAGCGTGGCTGGCTCTAGCCCGCTTGCCCCCCCCCCTCCTCCATATAGCTGCGTGCTTGATCTTATGTATAAACTAAAAAAAGTGTGAGTATTTTAAAGAATCGAAATTTAAGTTCAAGACTTAAAAAAGTTGGTAAGGTATATCGTATAGGTTAAAAAACACACACCGAAACTTAAAAAAAATCTCTAAATTAAAAAAAGAAATCGGTATTAAAAAAAAAAAAAAAAATCATCAAAAAAAAAATCTCAAAATTGAAGAAATCGACAAAAAGTAAAAAAAAAAAAGTTTCCAAAATTAAAAAAAAAAAATCAGAAATAAAAAAAAAACCAACACTGAAAAAATCGCTAATAAAAAAAATCACCAGATTGAAAAAATCGCCGAAATTTAAAAAATGGCAAACATTAAGGAAATGCTTCAATGGAAGTTTATTTATGTAATTTTTTTAGTTTTTAGCTTTTTTAGACTTTTTTCAATTTTAGAAATTTTTACGATTTTTTTTTTTTAATTTTGGGCGATTTTTTCAAATATCGATTTTTAATTTTTGGCGGTTTTTTTTTTAAATTTTAACAATTTTTATGTATTTTGATGATTTTTTTAAACATTTTGGTGATTTTTTTTAGTTCATAATTTTTTTATTATTGATGATTTTTTTTAAATTTATTTTAGCGATACAGTAGTAACTCGATTCTTGCACATACTTGATACTTGCACACCTAGATTTTTGCAACATAGGAATATTTTTCATTACGCACTCAGTACTTGGACATCCGAAAATTTTGAACTCGATACTTGCAACATTTTTGTATTATGTATATATATCAGCGTTCAATATTTGCTTAGAATGGACGGAGCAAAACAATGCTTCATTAGACGATATTATTATGCTCCAGAGACTAAGAAGCAGTGTAGTACTGAACAAGCGACTTTGTACAAAACAAACAAAAATTTTAAATTTCTTTAATTCCACATAAAATATGTATCTACTGTTATACGAATGCGTTGAACTTAAGTGTTTTGAATTGAAATATTAAACTTAGATTCTAAACAAATGTATGTGCCTTTTATTTTGTATGGGGAATTAATACTCGGTACTTGCGACAACCTCGAAACTTGCACCGAGTCCGGTTTTCATTACGTGCAAGAATCAAGTTTCTACTGTATTTCGTAATTTTTTTTTAAATTTTAATTAAAATTTTAATAGTATCTATAAATTTTTGTTTTTTAAATTAAAAACATTATCCAATTAAATGTTCAATAGCTATTATTAAAATCTTATTTGAAACTAAATCAATTAAATAATTACAAATTATTTTAATTAATACTACAATTTCCTTAATACAAATATATTAATTGAAACTCGATTTTAGTTTTTTCTAATTGGAACATAATCATATAAAATTCGTACAAAGATGTTTACTTTTTGCGCAAGATTATTAAAATTGTGAAGATTTTTTTAACTAAAAAGCTCAGACTATAAGGAAAACCAAGACAAAATATAAATTATTCGTATTAAAATGTTCTCAATATGATTTAGCTTTGTTAATAAAAACTAAGATAAAGCCAGAACGTAATGAGAGTTTAAGGATTACCATATAAATAGCAGGCAAATATATAAGTACAGTGCACTAGCGAAAATATGAACTTTTTTTATTTTTTTTTATTTATTTATTATTAGTATTTATAATACTTTAAAAAATTCTCATTTACATTCATATTTCAAAACTAAAATAAAAAATTTTTAATTATTATTATTTTTTACAAAATTCACACATTTTCTTTTAAATACAATATAATTTTGTTCTGTTTTAATATCATTTGTAAGTGTGTTAAATATTTGAAGTCCTTTATAAAAAAGTGATCTTTGCATTGCTGTTGTAGTTGCTTTCCTTAGCCTGAAGTTTTCCGCATTTCGTAGTTGATATGGTTGTACTTCACCGACATAATTTATTTGTTCACAAAGATATTCTGGAGCATTACCATGTTTAATTTTATGTATAAAACTAAGAGTATTGAGTTCAAGTCGTTGTTCGATATTTAGCCATTGAAGTGTAGCGAGCATAGCTCGTATTGATGTGTATCTATTGCATTTTAAAATAGTTCGCATTGCTTTATTTTGTAACTTTTGTAATCTTTCCAATTGTGATTCATTGCAGCATGTATATATTATTGTTGATCCGAATTCAAAATGAGGTTTAATTATTGTATTGTAAATATTTATTGCCGTCATTATAGACACTTTATTTCTAATTCTTTTGAAAAAACCAATTTTTTTACCAATTTTTTTGCATATGTATTCTATATGGTCTTTAAATTTCATTTCTTGATCTATTATAAATCCAAGATATTTTATATTTTTAACTTTCTCTATAACTTTATCGTTAATTTTGAATGTTGTTTGGCTATTCAGATTTATTTCTAGCATTTTTGTCTTTTTTTCATTTAATTTCAATTTGTTCATTTTTTAACCATGTGTTAACATTATTTATGTCAGTTATCATATTGTCTCGACATTCTTCACTTGTGGACCCTTCTGTGTATATGAGTGTATCGTCTGCATATAAAACAACTTCGCATTTATCTAATATATTTGGCATATCGTTAATGTATATGATAAACAGTAAGGCACCCATTATTGAACCTTGTGGGACACCGAAATCATTTATAATTGTATCAGATTTTTACTCCATTCACTTAGTAACTTGCTTTCTGTTTGTTGTGTATGATTCAAACCATTTGAGTTCTTTGCCTTGGATGCCATACATATATAATTTCTGAATTAATATTTTTCTGTCTATAGTTTCAAACGCTCGTTTAAAGTCTAAAAATATAGCCATGATTTTTCTATTTTTCTCAATGTTTTTCCACCGATTAATAACAAAATTTACAGCCGTTTCACACGAAAATTTTTTCCTAAAACCAGATGATATTTTGAAAATAATTTATTATCTTCCATATATTTTTCCAACTGTTCTTTTACGATTTTTTCTAATATCTTTTCACATGTTTTTAACGTATTTATGGGACGGAATTCTTCACATTTTCTCGTTTTTGCCACTTTTTCAACTGGGGTAACCATAGTTTCCTTCCAATTTTCTGGGAACTGTCCTGTTTTATATGCCAATTATCAAGAATAATTTTTGTTGATATTTTACAGTAATCAGGATTGTTTTTTAATTTTTTTACTATATTTTTAAGGTCCGAAATTGTTATTGCACTAAATTTGAATCTTTGGTTTGCCATAAGCATTTGACTGGTATATTGCACATCTTCGATTGAGTCCCTTATTATCTTAATACTATCCACAAAATATTTGTTGAAATTACTAGCTATTTCAATATTTTCCTTAAATTCTACGTTGTTAAATATCACAGATTTTATCACATTTTGGTCTCTCTTTATCACCAAGTCTTTTATTTCTCTCCACATTTGTTTTTGGTCCTTTGCATTATTTATTTGATTGTTGATGTATTTACATTTTTCATTTTCAATTTTAACCTTGTACAAATTTCTAACTGATTTGTAATTTGCCCACGCTTCGGTAGTGTTTTCAAATTTAGCAATTTGGTATTTTGTTATTTTTAAACAGCGTAATTCCTCATTAAACCATTTATTCACTTTATTTTTCTTATTAATTGTTTTTTAAAAGTAAACTTTTGTACTGTCTCCTCCAGGCATTTATCAAACATTAGTACATTTTGATTAATATTCGTATTTTCTCGAAAACATATTTTTCACTTAGTTCCCCTTGCAAATTGGTTTTTATTATATTTAAAAAAGTTTATAGTGTTATTTTTATTTTTATTTTCACTGTTTTGTTTTTTATCCTTTATTAATATTTTAATCATTTCGTGATCTGATATTTTATTTTGATTACAATTCTGCACAGTTGTCTTAAAGCTGTTTGTAATAACATAGTCAATTATAGTTCTGGATGTATTTGTTACACGAGTGTATTCATTTACTATTTGTTTAACACCATTATCATTTAATGAACTTTCAATTTTATTTTTATAAAAATTATTTGTTGACCAATCTATATTAAAATCTCCGGTTATAATTATATCACAAGCTTCTTCACATAAATCTTCTAATGTTTCCTGCAAAATTTCACAGAATTCCGATTCAAAACCACTGGGCGATCTGTAAACTGCTACAATTATCAAGTGCACATTTTTACGAATTGCTGTACAAGCTATAATCCAATATTTAGAATTTGCCTTTTTTTCGAATTTTTTTGTAACTTTCCATTCTTTTTTGTAGTATATGATTACGCCTCCAGTTCTTGAAGAATTTGAATATGATACTAGTTGGTTATAGTCTTGTAAAGTTATTTCATCTTCGGCAATATCTTTTGTCATATGTGTTTCCGAAAATATAAAAAAATCTGGTGTTTCCTTTGCAGCTATATTATTAATATATAAACGCCCTACATATATGAACACCCCAAAATATGAAATTTTTTTTTCTTCCGTTGACTACTCTGAAATATGAGCTTAGTTCCAAAGCTTTAAAATATGAACAGCTGATTTTTGTATTTTTAACGGATCTTATCAACCTATGCAGTGTTTAAATCTAAATCAACAGGGTAGTTGTTAAATTTTTATTCAACTGCATTATAATTTGCAGTTAAGAGAGCGGGCCGTATTAAAGGTTATTGAACAAAAGAAACAGCAAAAGAAATTCACGGATTTTTTCGCAAAATAACTTTTAAATTTTGTTTCTTTTTCAAAAATTAATTGTTTTTTTTAATCCAATTAACAATAAATAAAAAATTTAACATAAGAAACTATTATTTTTATTGGAAAAACGTTTTAAAGGTAAATTAGATAATTAGATCCCATTCGCAAATATGAACAATCTTGCAAAAGTGAACTGGCTTGGTTTTAATTACAGTTGAACCTCGATTATCCGGGCCTCTATTAACCGGGTACATCTGTTAACCGGCATGCTGGTTTGATTTATACCTCTATTAACCGTGCTTACCTATGTTATCCGTGCTATTATTTTTTCCCCTCTATTAACCTCTATTATCCCTGCAGCACACATATTTATTTGCTTGTTTTTTCTTTTCGCCTACATACACAGAGGGAAAAATAAATAACTTCTATTAACCGTGTTTTCGATTATCCGTGCTGAGTCCGGTTCCCTGCAACCCGGATAATCGAGGTTCAACTGTAGTTCATATTATCGCGAGTGCACTGTATATTTTTTCGACATTTTCCTAATAAACATTTTATAATTTCAATATTTTTCCACCATCTGCGTTTTAATTATAAGTACCCATCCATACATATGTGTCGTATGTGTACCTGAAAATTCCATAGAAATAATTAAGGATATCTTAATTACCTTTTAACACAACGTTAAGATTATTTTTGCTACCAATTTTCAACTAATTCAAGGAAAATCCCGCTACATCTGAAGATCATTAAAAAACTTTACTTGAGAGTCTAGCTCAAAACGAGAAATTATATGCATATAAGGCCGATAAAGAAATACAACTAAATTCAGTACGAGTAATTGCTTAGCACCATAAACACGAATAAAATCAATAACTTTTAACATGGCACCACAAAATAAATTTGAATTTGTTATATTAAAATTAACATTTTCAGAATCTGTGTAAGTTTAGAAAATATATTGTAATTAATCTTATAAATATACATTGTAAATAAACTTTTACAGACATCCTCAATATCCAAGAATAACTCTCACCCGTAAAAGACATTCACCAAGTGGTTCCATGACTCAAGTTAGAGATTGGGTTAGTATTTTTAATTAAGTAATATACTGAACTGAACTTGTATAATCTTGCCCACATCATAATTTATGGTAAATATTTCAATTAACAAATTGTTTTTGTTTTAATTTCAGTTTGATCGTATTATGGCTAGAGAGAAATCAAAAATATCACCCAATATGAGTATACACTATAGTGAGTGGAGTATAACTACTTCAAAAGGCAGTCTATTTACAGTGAATGGTTATCGTTTTGATAAAGTCCTTTTGGTACTAGGAGAAGAAAATATACATTGGGTTTACTATAAAAATATCCCATTACATAGACGTATCGAAGGATGTGGACCTTTAACTGTCAACTATTGTGGTTGCTGTTTAAATAATCAGTATTTGCAAATTATGGCTACGGTAAAAAGTTGTCTTATGAAAATGATGGACACTAAATAATTAGCAAATCAATTTGTCTAAAGTAAAGGGTGTTTTTTATAGAGGTATAGAACTTTGAAATGGAATAAAACAAAGATGAATTTTTTAAATTGACATGAAATTTACTTCATTCGAAAGATAATCTTCTGGCATTATAATTTAAATATGACTTCTGGCATATGACCGCCACGGCTGGCTCGGACGTAGTCTAATCTAGAGGTCCAATTTTCGATGACTTTTTCCAAAATTTGTGGCCGTATATTGGCGGGCTTATCGTCGTAGACTAGCGACTTCACATATCCATACAGTAAATAGTCCAGTGGGTTAAATCGCACGATCTTGGAGGCCAATTCACGAGTCCGAAAACTATGCGGTTACCAAACGTTTCCTTCAATAATTCAATTGTTGCACGAGCCGTGTGACATGTTGCGCCGTCTTGCTGAAACCACAGCTCCTGCACATCATGGTTGTTCAATTGATGAACCAAAAAGTCAGTAATCCTGGCTCTATAGCGGTCACCATTGACTATAACGTTCGGACCAGCATCGTTTTTAAAGAAGTACGGATCAATGATTCCACCAGCCCATAAAGCACACCAAACAGTCAGTTTTTCTGGATGTACGTTGTCTCAACATACACTTGAGGATTATTATCACTCCAAATACGGCAGTATTGTTTACTGACGTATCCATTTAACCAAAAGTGAGCTTCATCGCTAAATAACATTATACGTATTTCAAAAAAATACGTATTTCGAACAGAACCATGATTTTCAAATAAATTTTGCACAATTTGGAAGCGTTGTTCATTCGTCAGTCTATTCATGTTGAAATGGCAAACCAAACTAAACATAAATCACTTTTTTTTTTTTTTTTTTTTTTTTTGCCAACTTAAAGTTATATACCTGTTTAAAAAAACACCCTTTATAAAGTAGTTTGTAAGTTGTAGTTGTACTATAAGATTTTCTCAAGAATTTTTTTTAATAAATAATAATAATTCATTTTTTAGTGTTTTAGAATTCATTTACTAAATACCTTTTGCGTTTCTTAGATTTCTTACTGTAACAGCGACAAATTGAAATTTTGAAATTTTTGTTTTAATTTTAACTAGATTTTTTTTAAACAGTTTTGTTTTAAACGTATAGATGATTTACTAAATGTTGTAGTACTTATTCTAGCCAGTGGGAAGCGAGAACCATATTTGGCTGGTGGTTTTGGATAGTCTTCTGGCAAACCAGGTGTAGCATCTGGATAGATTTTCTTTTCGGGTTTAGGAGGAGCTGGACGTGATGTTGAATGAATCTATAAAAAAAACCAATAAGAAATTTTTGATTAAAATTGTGATGATAAATATAAAGCAGAGCAATAAATGACATTTTTTCACTAAAAAACAGAATACGGGAATTTATTTTAATGAAAACTATTTTTATTTAAGTTAAATTTCTAATGTTTAAAAACCTTGTCGAGTAGTGTAAGCTAAAGGCAGATCTTATGTTCTTTCGTTATATAAAGGTTGAGTATTCTTTACACGCAAAACCTAAACTAGTGTAAGAATATCGAAGTCAACTTTGTAATTTTTTTTATATATAAAGTTGATAGAAATTATATTCATTAAGTATAAACTACCGCAGTCCAAGCATAAATTACATATATCATTTCTTTTGTAAAATTACAAAGGTCACTTTGTTGATGATAAGTACAACTGTACTTTAAAATATTTCACTTTGTTCGTTCTTCAATTTATACAATTTTGTAGCTTACCTAAGTTTCTTTTTGTAACTTTCTACAGTATATATTAAAACTACCAAAGCATCAGTTAAACAAGATACCAAATGGGTTTCTTAAAATTAAAGTAAAATATGATTAAAGGAGAACAAGAAATATTTCACAAGCATTTTAAATTATAAAAATCTTTTCTATTTGATTTGTGTTTCTAAATATATATTCTCTGCATTATTAATGCATAACTACCACAAACTTTTAATTATTTATATTGAAAATTAACCATTGAAAACTGCACTATTAACAGTTTTTTCCAGACCCAGTTCATATATAAACCTAAACAGCAACTGAGTATATTGGTTCCTCTTTATCTAAATGCTCGTTGCCTCACCCATTCTTAACATAAAATATTTTCCTTTATAAGGGTTTTTCGCGTTTTTCTCTTCTACTGTAAACTTCTGAAAATTAATTATATACCCTTTTTCAAGCGAAGCATTTATTTATTTGATGATTCTTGATTTGTAAATAAAATCGCGAGCTAAAGATTGATAATATCCTAAATGAAGAGTAACCCTTTACTGCATGAAATACCAGATGTTAATGAAAGTTGTATATTTTGATAGTAAATTGACCAACTTACCAACTTTATGCCAACTGTTTGAAGTTCGCTCAAACCAACGGTTGGCCACTGTTATCAATCGGGTAACAGAAAAATACTGCCAAGTTTGTTAATCCTACGTTCAACGCATAACCGACCGTCGTCGACGCTTTGCCAATACTGTGGCAATTGTATTTTTCTGCATGCGAATATACAATAAACAAGATACTGACAAAACACGTCTTGCAAACAAAATAGTGCTTTTCTAGTACAATTTTTGGTTGTACCTTAGGTAATTTTTAAACACTACTGACTTTTTTTTGAGTGCGGGAATTTCAATTGTTTTAATTTCCCGTTTTCCCGGCAATTTTGTTGCTGGATCCCGGGAAATAAAAAATGTGCTAAATTTTAGTGTGTAGAAGAGAAAAACATTTGAAGAAGTTTTAAATGCAGATATTAAAACTTAAATTTATGCTCTCAATCTAACTCCAAAAACTCAAACTCGACATAGAAAGAGTTAAAATTTTTTGAGGAAGTGGTACGAAAAGTTCATCACCATTTCGGAATACTTTATTGCCGATATTCCGTTTTACAATCATCCACATGTTTTCAATCGGGTTGAGATCGGGAGATTGAGCCGGCCACGACATGATATTAATTTAATTTTCCTGCAGCGAAACTTTTACAACCCCCGCCGTGTGTTTTGGGTCGCTGTCGTGCTGGTAGGTCCATGAGAGTGGCATTTCCCGTTCAGCATACGGAAGCATAACTGAACTCAAAAGATCTATATAGATTGTGTCCGTCATTGAATTGAATTGGGCCAATCCCATTTCCTGAAAAACACACCCACACCATAATGTTTCCACCTCCGTGCTTCACTGTGGCGGTTGTCATCTCTGATTAAACTTTTCGCCTCGTGGTCTTCGAACATTGGCTCTTCCATCTGGTCCCCGGAGGTTGAATTTAGACTCATCTGACCACAATACATTTTTCCATTGCTTTTGAGTCAAGTTCAAATGGGTGCGTGCAAAGTCAAGCCGAGCTTTTCGGGTTTTTTCCGACAAACGGTTTTTTGTACATCTATAACTTTTGAGAACATATTCTCGGGCTCTTCTTTTAATGGTGGGAAGACTGGCATCTATTAAAGTTCAGTTTTAGCTTCTCTGGGAACTGCTTTGGGATATTTCGCCGACCGGCGTCGTTCTCTGATTATGTTGCTTTTTTAATCTTAAATTGTAATCGTTTATTCTTTAATTCAGAGCATTGAATGTCATATATACATGCAAAAACAGAAAATTTGTTGTTCTTTGTGTATTGTTTTTCTCTTAAGCCGTGTGTCCACTACCGAGTTTTCTTGCGGAAGTTGCTTCCAGAAGTGACTTCCAGTAGTTTTTGTCGTGTAAACACGTATTAGAAGTCGACTTCCAGAAGTCACGGCTTGCAGAAGTTACTTGCAACAATTATGTGGAAACACGTGTTTGTTGCTTGCTGTAAGTAACCTTGAACGACTTGCTGTGAACTACAAGTGTTTTGAAGACTTGCAGAAGAAGTTGGGTATACGTGAGTAAACGGTTTGTGGTATTCTCTTCTGTTTTCAGTTTTGTTTTTTTTTTTGAGTTCTTTTCAAAATTTATAAAATGGACATTCTCAGGAAATTTTTCAGCTGCATGGAGTCTACGGTCCGCAATTCTTCAAGTAATGTATTTTGGAAACTTAAATCTACGCGCCGCAGCACCCAATTTCTCACCCAAACACTTCTTTTTGTTTTTGTTTTTTTTTTAATTTGTTTCTTTTTAATTAAATATGCTGCGATGGCAGCTGCCAATCTTATTTTGCCACAAGACATTTTTATACTGTCATTCGTAAAAAAAGCAAACTACTGCAAGCTTTACTCACATTGTGTGGAAACACGTCTGCAATTTCTTGCAGCAAGTTCGTCGTGATAACTTCTACAAACTACTTCTGGAAGCAGACTTCCGCAAGTTTCGGTTTGGGTGGAAACACTTCAGCAAATACTTGCAGAAGTTCTTCCGCAAGTGACTTGCTAGTGGACACATGGCTTTATATTCGTTGTAAAGCACTTTCAAGGAAAAACAGTGTTATTATGGTCGAATATGTCAAACGGCTTAGCAGACAGCCGATTAAAGCCGGCAGTGTCGGCGGCTAACGACCGGCGGCTTTTATCTCTGATCGTTACCCCTAAAATACCGTTTCCGAAATAATTGAAATATCGTTTATCCGTAAAATATCGTTACTGATATAAACTAAATACCAACATCCTAAATACTGAAATAACTAAAATAACGTTATCGCTAAAATACTGTTAACGAAATAATTGAAATATCGTTATCCTCAAAATACCGTTACCTAAATAATTGACAATAAAAAGAAATAATCACTGTTAGTATTTATATCTTCCCAAAGTTTGATTCTATGCTAGCCAGTCAATGCAACTCGGGCATAATGGGGCATTAAAATATCGGTGCTCTTTGACATTACCCGAATAACTAAAATAACGATACCCTTAAAATATCGTTAACGAAATAACTAAAATACCGTTACCACTAAAATACAGTTACCGAAATAAGCGAAAATAGCGTTATCCTTACCGAAACCCGCATAGAATCGGTTAACGTCCATGAATTTCAAGGACTATTGCGGACTACAAAGAATTAAATTTATCAAGTGCTTTTTATAAGTAGTGTAAAAACCCCTAAGTCCTGGTTCACACACGGCAATTATAATTGCGCAACTTTTCTTCAATTCTTCTTTGAAATTGCTTTTGTGTTCACACAGGAAAAGTTTGTTTCAGCAATTTTCTTATATCAACCTGCAGTGTTGAAAATTGAGGATGACAAAACAAAACGGAATTGGAGTACGGGCAAGTCTGTACCCCCTCATTCTCTTTCCCTCCCTCTTTTATAAACTCAAGAATTGCGCAAGTAAAATTGCCGTTGTGTGAACCAGGTCTAAGTCCTGATTCACACACGGCAATTATAATTGCGCAATTTTTCTTCAATTCTCCTTTGAAATTGCTTTTGTGTTCACACAAGAAAAGTTTCTTTCAGAAATTTTCGTATATCAACCTGCAGTGTTGAAAATTGCGGATGACAAACAAAACGGAATTGGAGTACGGGCAAGTCTGTACCCCCTATCATTCTCTTTCCCTCCCTCTTCTATAAACTCAAGAATTGCGCAAGTAAAATTGCCGTGTGTGAACCAGGTCTAACTATAAACTTACAAAAAAACAAACATTGTCAGAAAAAATTAAAGACGATCCAGTTAAGTATTGAAATAAAAAAAACTCGCGATTTACTTGAGTATCGATTTTTATGGCGTACTCGGGATACCAGGGATTAATCGTAGGCACAGATTTTAATCACTTACCTTAGCTCTGGTATAATAACCATATTCGGGACGATCAATATCCAAATTATCTTTCATACATTTATCAAAAACTCCTTGGGTCTTGCGGCAGCTAAAATTTAATAAAATGTATTATTGAAACAATCATTAAAATTAATAATTTATATTATTACTTACTGGCTAAATGACATAGTACCACTTGATTTATCTAAACAAGTAGCATATTGCATGAATTCTTCGTGACAACTTTTTTTGACTTTACGGAAAAAAATCCAAAGCACAGCTGGTGACAATTTTGCCCTCATTTATACATGCTCTTGGATCATCCAATTCCTTGCGACATAACATGAATTCCTAACAACAAAATCAATAAAAAAAAAAATAATATAAACAAACATTCATTCAAAGCCCCATCCAGCAAATTGAGGTTAGGTTAGATTTGAGACACAAAAAATTATATAACCTTGTTTTCTTAAAAAGCTCTTTATATATGTCAAAAAATTATACAATTTAATAAGGAACACGAACTACATTGTTTGTTATTTATATTAGAATACTTACATTATTCTGGTTTTCGCAAGCTTTGCCCAAATGAAAGGATCCGGCACGTAATGCTTGCAGTAGATACATTCAATTCTTGCACTGTTAACTCTTCTTCCGATGGCAGCTTTACGTGTTGAGTGACCACCATGTTTAGGTTTTACACAATTTGGTTGTTAATACTAGAAGTTAAATAAATCAAAAGTAAATTGAATTTGTTAGAAAAATTTACAAATTTTTAAGATTTACCCAGTGTCCAGAAAAAATTAATTAAATGCTTGTTCTTACCAGCTGAATTAGAAAACAGCTGTGAAAATGTCAAAATATCACTATAGAGTTGCCAGTCTCTAGACATAAACAAATAATCGTTACCGTAAAGTTAAAGTTACCATTAGAAATCGTCGACGTTTTCAATTTTAAACTATGTATTAATGGTTTGACATAGAAACCAGAAAGTCGAATTAGAGAAAAAAAAATACAGAAGGTTTACACTAATATTTCTTAAAATCTGAATGATAAATAATTGTTTTTCTTTTTACCCCCACTTTACAAAATGCGGTATAAATTCTAAACAAAACTACAAATTGTTATACTTTAATATTAATTAAATCAAAAGTTATTAAGTTTTTACGAAAATAAAAATTCTTGACTTTCTATGCAGCACGACCATACATTTTGACTTTAACAACAGTTCTTTTTTTTGTCTTGACTTGACGTTCGTTATTTTGGTCATAAAGTATGTTCTTAAACTTTTTTATGCAGTATGTCAATTGCAGCAAAATAATAAGGAAGTATTTTTTTGTGTAGTTTTTGTATACAAAACTAACTGCATAAGCCAAACAGTGGTATATGCCTCAGACCAATGTTTATTATATGTCAAAATTGCGAATAAAATGCAAATTGGATTAATAAATAAATAAATAAATTCGATTCTGAATATTTCAAATATAACACCAGATATTGAGAAACTAGTTTCGGAATTAAAAAGAAGATATTTGCAATATATATAATCCATTTCTAACTAAATTTTACAAAAATGGTCAGTGGGTCAAACCACTAGTAAGCTGACGAATTGTTATTGCACCGTGTTTTATTTAAACAATTGATATGTTAAAAATTATTTCCCGAGCTGAGAATCCTTAATGAATGAAAACATTTATTAGATTATTGGTTTCTAAATTGAAATTTAACGATATAAACTAAAGTGTGGTAGTAAAACACACATCCCTTAAAATGCAGACATAATTAATTTTATTCTATAAGTTTTTTATTTATGTAAATTAATACAATTTTATAAATTAAAAAAAAAATTATTCCCTTGAACAGTTAATTCCATCTCAACCGGTTAAGGATTAAACAAATTTATCATTCAGTGATATAAGGCTGAAAAATAATTGGATTTTTAAAAACAAAAGAAAACATTTGTAACCCTAAACATAGATTCTAATTTTTATTTGTTAAACATTTATATTGTATTTCATTTTAAAACCACCAATCGATTCTTAAAAACAAAATTGGTTATTTTTTAAATGCATATTATTTGGTTTTTGTATATTTCGGTTGAAATACATATTTTAAGCAGATATTTTGTATTCTTTACTACATATTTTAAGCGCGTATTTTCCCTTTTTATTTACATGAAATTCTTTGCCCTAGTTATAACGGTTACATTCCTGATTTTTAACTTTTATTGAGTTTGTACTATAAAGAGAAAAATATTTTCGCTTTTAGTTTTCACTGTGTTTTACTAAAAATATACAAACGTTTCTAGCGCGTTAACGGTTTTATCATACGATTTGTATAATTGTAACCGATACCAATTATTTTAAAAATAATTTGGGACTCTGGCAGCCCTAACAGCTGTTATGCTAAAATGTAAACAGTGCTTTTCCTTTTCCAAGCCTTGGACTGTTGAATAACTAGCAAAGATTCTCAGGAAACATGACAGAAACCGGCAACAATGACGATAGCCAAACTACATTAAAAGATGAATGGTCGGTAAGTAAAAATTAAACATATTTCATCACAATCAATATTATATGTACCATGAATTATATCTAACCTTTTAACAGATAAGACCTTGTGAGGTATACAAAGATGAATATGATGACTGCACTAGTTTCAAAGCTAGATTCCATCAATATTTCATAAATGGAGAAGACACCGATTGTACACAATGGCAAATAGATTATAAAAATTGTGTACGTTATCACGATTCAAATGGCAATGATGTTGCTGCTGGAGCAGCGGTTATCAAAAGTGAAGAAGAAAGACGTTTAAAACGCTTTCGAGGACACTATGCCAATAATGTTTGGGAAAAACGAAAGGCTCCACCAGTAGATTGGTCTAAACCATTACCAGAATGGATGGAAAAGAAAAATGAAAATTCATATTTACAATTAAAACAATTAGAGATGGGCGGTAAGACACCGATACAGGAAGAGAATCATATTGTTCAATTATGTAGATGTAACTGGAACTTAATCTAAAGAAAAAAACTAACAATTTGTACAAAAATACAAACCCTTAACAACATTTATTTGCAACAAAGTTTAACAATATTAGCGTCCATAATTTTCTACTTATTATAAAACAAACACCAATTAAGATTTTTTTTTATCTTAAACACATACTAAATATTTTTGGGATTTGAAATATCTATCATAACTGTTGTTGCTGAGGCCGGAGCACGCCCCAGTTTATATAAAATATTTAAATACAAATTCAAACATGAACGTTTTAATGAGAAGGACCTAAAAGAAATTGAATTAAAACTGAGTTAGGTTTATTTTCGAAGGAAACTCACCACAGAGAGTATTCAAAATACATTCTACGATAAAGCCATATAAAGTAACCCCGGCAAGAGTTGTAATTTTTGTATATACATTTTTGGGCATGCTGAGCCATAACACGAGGTCTATCTACCACATCACCATGCATACGACTAATAGCTCTAACAGTATTAAGATTTCTGCAGAAAAGAAATTAAAACAGTAAATCAATACATTTTTGCTGTCAATAAACACAACATAGTACCCTTAACCTTACCTTACAACAAATAGCATATTCCTAGGCATTTCTTTTAATGTAGACATAATTAATTCAAAATTTTGTTGTGCTACCTTCTGCATGTACTTAATATCATCCTCATTTAATTTTGTTTTAATAGTACCACCATGTATACGTATGGGTTGCTGAAATAAAACTTCAGCAAATTTCATATGATCCTTAATACCTAATTTATTAGCTGCCTTTTCCATGCCATGCTCATCTCGCAAAACAGTAGCCTCCCAAAATTCACATAATGGCCCTCTAACTTTGGCCGGCAGTTCTTCATACAATCCATGATCTAAGAGAACAATTTCTGCTCTACCAGTTTTAGAACTTTTTCTAACAAAAACTAAAATAAATCAAGTGCATGCATTAAATTTTGGTTTACCAATTTTTTTTATATCTTCCACCGTGTATATTAGAGTATTCTAAAAAAAAGAATTAAAGTTCGATTTTGACATCTCCACAAGGTTACCCTTATTCCTTAATGTCTAGAAACTACATGTGCCAAGTTTCACCTAAATTCGCTTAGAGCTCGCTGAAAAACTTAACTGTAAAGAATTAGTAATTTGTCTCTAGAAGAAATTCTCACAAAATTTGGTGTTGACTTTAAATTTAATTCTTTCTTAATCTACTCAAAATTTTCTAATCTAGTCTAAATTAATGTGCAGCAAAAGAATATGAAATAAAAATTTAAAAGGTTTTAAGTGGTTTTTAAAAAATTATACTTAAAAATACAAATTTTTGTTACAATTGTAAAATTTTTTGAAAGATGTAAGTCTGGTTTACGTCTTATATGTAACTGGTTTACGTCTTATATGAACAAAGTTCTCAAATCTGAGCTAAATTTTAATGAAGATTAAAAATCTGCAATCGAAATATAAAAAAAATGTGGATTTTAAAAAATTTGCGTTTTTCAAAGACTCCAAAAAAATTGATTTTTTGTGGTATTTTTTCTAATTAGCTGAAAACGACGTCATGGCAAAGTCCAACTTGCCATAAATATAACTAGTACTACGCTGAAAACTTCAATTTCAATCTGGGACCGCTAAACACAACTTTTTTGAGATTTTTTTTTTGGCAGACCATATTTATTTATTTTTATATTGGCATATTGTAAGGATTGTGGAGATCGTAAATTTTAACTTTTATTTTACACCACATTAGAGTATATGTTTCAAATGAAACAAAGAAATAAATATTAAAAAATCATGTTAGAGGTTAAAAACAAAATGTTTGAGGTGAATAATTTTTTGAGTGTAAAAAAAAAAATTGTGTGGTGAACAAAGAGATGAAAAATTATTTTGTGGTGAAAAATAATTTGAGTTAAAAATTAGAGGTGAATTTAAAATATTATACACCTCTAAGTAAACAACCATTTATATACATTAGAACTACATCTGTTGTACATATCTAGAGTTATGTTTGAATACCCGGCCAATAGGTTACCTGTTCAAATCGCACTTATACTTGCACAAAAAAAATTGTGTTGCTTTAAAGAATTGCAAAAGGTTGCAGACAATCTAAATACTCCATGGTCCAGTACACAACCTAATAAACAACAATGTATCACTCAAAGTAATGAACTACTACATAAAATACAACAACATCAACTTAATCTGCGGTTACAGAATAAAGCTACAACCTCAGGAATATATAAATATTTAGATTTCGAAAGAGGTTTAATTATTTTATTGACAACATGAATCAATCTAAAATAACGTGGGTCTTTAAAGCAAGATGTGGTCTTATTAAACTAAATTACAACTTTTTCGGGCGTCTTTCTACTGTTGGATTCCATTTGGAATTACACAATCTCCTAACACTTGAGAGATAAACTCAACACGTGCTTAATTGGCGTGTTATCACATTAAAAATAAATACATCTCCAATACTGTCTATTGTGAATCCCTTCAGTGAAAAAAATAGTAAGAAAGACCAGAAATAAACGGCAAGATAGATTGAAAGATAGATATAAAGAAAGATAGAAAGGATATATACTCCCCAGAAAAAGCTCATATCGTCCCCTTGCTAGAAACAGCCGTCCTATCTCTAGTGTCCGACCGAGTACTCGGCTTCGGCTTCTGAGTTCGGCCAAAGTTTGGCCGAACTACCGAACTTTTTATGATTATTTATAAAAAGCACAAATAAATAACAACTGTGGTTATATTTGCTTTTCACAATTTACAAAAAAAAAAACTACATAAAAAATACATCGTTGAATATGATAGAATATAAAAAAACAACGATATTTAAATATCAATGTGTGTGAAAAATTTTCAAAAAGCCAAAAGAGTTTAAAAATAAAAATTCCAGAAAGCAATTCACATGGTGTGAATGCGGAAAAATTGCTTTTCTGTCATTACAATATCAAACTTTTAATTTTAAATATTAAAGTTTAAGTTTTTTTTTCTATATCAACTTAAAAATCGATCAACTATTTTTCTTGACTATAAGATATAGTACAAATATTGTATTCTTTTTTTTACTTAAATAGTACAACTATTTTCCACATATGATTTTTTAAAAAAATATACCTATTAATTTGTATTTTTGTTTGTGTTTAATAACTTTTTGGTTTAAATTTATTGATCTAAAAAAAACAATTTATATTTTTTTTTATTAAAACAAAAAGTTCGGCTTCGGCCGAACATTGATATTATGGCCGAAGTTCGGATTCGGCTTCCGCCGAAAAAAATAAGTTCGGTCGGACACTACCTATCTCCCCGACAAATCTCAGCAAATCTACTGGATTGCATCCAGCGACACACACAAGTTCGTCGTGAAATCTATCTCCTAGCCATTTCTGTCTGAGACACTGCAACCTAGGACAGTGGCACATTATATGCTCAACTGTCTCCAGTTCCTCAACGTCCTCGCACAACCTGCAAAAATCCGGTATGTCCCTGTCCCATCTGCTTGTGAAAGCCCTGACAGAACAATGACCGGTCAGGAACCCCGTAAGTGTCCTGAGACCCTCCCTGTCCAGTCCCAAAAGAACCTTGCTTGCCCTGCGTCCAATGCGGGCCATAACTCCCTAGACACCCTGCAATCCATTCTGTCCCTCCATGATTGGTTAACGGTTTCACGGAATCCCTTCCGCATAACCTCAAAGTAGTAATATAGTGGTAGTCGAAAATTTAAACCATATTTTTAGTTTTTAAATTTTTGGTGTTTTTTGTACCGGGCACAGATGAATCTTCATGGAACAAAAATTTGAAAAAGAATATGGTTCGTCGATGTTATAGATCTGCACAGTTGGAGTTACGCTTCGTTGGTGTGCCCTAACAGGTAAAGAGTACGACCGTTACAAAATTTGAAAATATGGGCGTGAATTTTGTTAAATGAGCAGTTTTTTGCATGGCACATTCGCTCTTTAGTTTCAAATAGGCCCGTTTGCTGCGTGAACAGAGTTTTTTGTTATTTTACAACATAAACAAAACTAAATATTAAATTATATGGACTTTTTGAAAGTTGTGCAAACAATTTAATTACAGATCTAGAAATAATAGTGGCAACTCATGTAATTGATCTCCATCAAAAATTTGTTTCAAAAGCCACTGTGTGCTAAAAAACGTTTTTTTCTAAACAAGTTTTGCTCCGGCACAACAACAATGTTGTTTGAAATTCGACAAAATTAACTTTTATTTGTACGTTTTGTCAATGCTTTAACACAAAACCTGGACAGCATTAAAAAATGTGAAGAAAAAAGATTTTATGGACCAAATGAAATTTATCATCATGTTAAATAACTGCAATTAGTTGGAATTAACTTCTAGAAAATACATTTTCTCTTCAACTGATTACGTTTAATTCAAATATATGTATTCTCTAAAATAAGTTTTAATTTTTTTTAATATCTCGTAAACCGCAAATTTGAGTCAAAAATTAAATTTTTTGAAGCACTACAGAATTTGACAAATATTTTTTGGAAAGCCAAAATAAGGTAGTAAATTTTCATAAAAAGGCAAAAAAATATAAAACAATGTTAGGATGTCCCTTAAAATAACATTTTATCGAAGTATGCATAAGTTTCCAAAACATATCACTTAAATTTGACAAGACAATACATAATTATCTTTACTTTTATCTAAAAAAAATCGTTAACCCTTAGTGACCTGGGGACAAAAAAGATTTTAATTATGACTAAAATATTGCAAAGGCTTTAAGTAGAGAAGAAAAAACCTCTGCTTGATAAAAACAATTATTTTATGTAACTTGATCCATAAAGTGTCAATTTTTACACTTTTGGCCAAAACAGACACATTAGAAAATTTACAGAATAGAATAACCCCATTCATAATTTTTGAAAAAATATGACTTAAATTTTATTAGACTATTATCTTTAATTTTATTCAAAAAAGATTTAACCCTTAGTGGCCGGGGGAACAAACAAGACTCATGAAACTTAATTTACATTATGAATACAAGAATAAAAAACCAATAAATGGATCAAAAACAATTTCCACTCGATAACATTTTTATTTTGTTAGGGTTAATGTTAGACCCACTAGGAAATTTCAAGAATAACATCTTTTTATAACAGATTTTTATTAAATTCGAATATGCAATTGAGGGTATAAAACTATCGAACAAGCGCAATTCGTTATAGTCCCAATATTATTTCAAAAGTTTACTTTTGATTCCATCTTTTTAACTCTTAAAAGTAATATTGGGACTATAAAGAATTGCGCTTGTTCGTTAGTTTAGTAGTCACTACCACATATCCAAATTTAAAAAAAAAATCTGAAATAGCATATAGTGGAGGGTATAACAAATTATTATACTTTTAATATTGAAATTTTCAACTTACTATTACTGGCATGTGGATCAGCATGCACAAATCCGGAATTAAAAATTTGCTCGGCAAACATTTGAAATAGTTTTTTGTCTACATCTTTTAAATTTAATTTATTAGTTTTTATACCTTCCATGTCACTTATTTTAATGCCATCTATCCATTCTAAAGTTAAAACTCTCTGTAAGGAATTTTGTAACATTTTTTTTTCTTATTTAAATGCAAATATTTCAATACTCACCGTTTTTTGTTGCTGACCAATATACTTTTGGTATATAGACAAATTTAAAAGTTTTCAAATCCTCAGCGCATCTCTCAACATTTTTCCCTTCTTTTATAAAATCTAATTCTTGTATTAAATTTTTACGCACATCTTTTAATATCCAACCAAAATTATAACTTTTAAACAGTACTTCTACAATGTCATGTAAAAATATAATGGTACCCAAATCACTGAAAAATCGTTTTTGTAAATCACTATATTGGACCTGGAATGAAAAAGAAAATTGAAAGGAAAGGCAATATAGGTACGATATTTTTAATAATTTTACCAACTTTTTAATGGTCCGGGGTGTCACAAAAAATAAACCGTACACAAGTTTTTAGTATCGATTCCTGTGTGGCTGTTGTTGAAAAACGGGGGGGGGGGGGGGGGGGGGGGGAAAAGATTCGAAATACTTTTCTGTGACAAGTCTGAATATCCCAATTTTTTTTTGATATTTTTTAAATTAATTTATTTTCAAAAAAAAAAAAAAAAACAACCAATCATTTTCACAGTGGGGAAAATTGTAGTTTTTTGAAACACAGTTTTAAACGGATTTGAAAAAACTAAAATTTGAAAAATAATTTCATAAATTCCAAATCGATTAGTCATGGCCCATTTTAAAGTCATTTATTTTAAATCCTTAAAAAATCGTAAAAAATCAGCGAAATTTGCATTTTTTGATATTTCTGCTACAACAAATTTAAAAATTGTAGAATACAAACGAAATATATTTCAACTTTTATGGAATTTTATTCTCTATTGATAATAGCTATTAAATTCGCGGATACTTCTTTATTTGGCTTCGTATAAACAAATTTAGTTGGAAGTACAGCTTTTTTACAGTTATATTAGTTTTTTGTTTTTATATACATCGAGATTATTTTTATGTTATTTTCAATTTATAACGAGCTTCCAACCTCCGTATATTTACAAAAATAAAGCAAATCAAACATATTAGCTAGGTTGATACTAGTATTTCGATCTGGCTAAAGA